>JAPDVR010000015.1:19490251-19697751 GCA_026230005.1 Gila orcuttii
CAGAAAATTCCTTTTAGCATTCATCAAGCATTCAACAGCACTCGTCTCTCATTGGGAAGTCAGGGTGTTTCTTTGCATGTCAATGTCATAATTATTTCTTTATATCACCTGTGTTGTACAGATCCAGTGTGGTGGTGAGGCCAGCAGCAGGTGGTCTCTCTCTCCTCTGTGCCTGTCATGCCACACAATGACCTGGTCCCAGGTCACATTTAAGTTGTCTCATATCAGGCAGCTGATCAAAGCCCATCTCTGCAGAGGGCACCAGCACCCCCTCCACCTCCCATGGATCTATATTACTCAGATAAGCCATTAATAAAACACTATCAGAATCAACAGCCCTTTGATTAATGATCTAAAGGTTGGGCTGCGTGATCTGATAGTGAATGATCATCCAAACATCCACACCTACCACGCAAGGCAGCTGTTTGACCTCTTTGACATACAGGAGGCAGAACAATTGAATAAAACGGAAATACCCCCCCCCCCCCCCCAAAAAAAAAAAAAAGTTCTGTTTTTGTGTGCCACAAAAAAAAGCTAAGATAAAAAACAGCACATGGGTTTGAAACAATATGAGGGTGTGCAAATACTTTTGGAACACCAAATCTGGGTAAAATGTATTTCAGATCACAGGAGGAGGCTTTTCATCTCATAAAGATCCCATCTTTTCATATCAAGCATATGTTTAAGCTGATAAAGGAAGGCGTCTGCCAAATTCTGTATGGTTTAGGGCACACATGCGTGCTAAGCATACGGTAGCATATCATTTTGCTTACAGTGTGAATGAAATTCCCTTAACACATAGGGGCAGATTTACTAAACTGGGCAAATTAGTGTGAGAGTGCAATTCCAAAACATTGCCGATGAGAGTGGAAAGTTATGCGCGTGATCTACTGACGGCACGCAAATTAAAGAACATAGACACAGTCAGATCATTTCCATAATGACGAACCGACGCTATCTCACGACCAATTCGTACGAGTGAGTACGAGGTGGCAAATTCGTACGAATTAGTACGGCCTTACTCGTACGAATTCGTACGATTTGTCTAAATCCCAGTTATGGGTAGGCTCAGGGGCAGGGTCAGGGGTTTTGTACAAATTCATATGAATTGGGCAACTTGTAAGATATGTACGATTTAGCAAAAATCATACAAATTCGAACAAGTGAGGTACGAATCCGTACGAATTAGCCACCGCAATCTACCAGATAGCGTCTGGTTTAAGATGTGCTTTTTTTGGGCGGTAAATAATGGCGCAAACACCAGTACATTGACGAGTGCAAACCATAGTAAATCATCTTGCATGATTCATTTAAATACTCTCCTTCCATACATTTTTCGCCTGAAAGGGACACTCTTACAAATGCATGTGCCCCGTAAGCCCTGGAAATTACTGTGCCCACGCCTTTTAAGTGCAAATTTTTCACTGCGTGTCTTTAGTAAATCCTGACAGTCGTTTTTTAACGCCAAAAGAGGGTTTACGCTGGCGCAAGCTGTTAAAAAATCTGGCCCTTAAGCTCAAACATAAACAAAGGAAAAAAGTTTCTGCTAAATTTCCAATAACTCATCTTTTGAATTATTCAGTAGTAACCTCAAATAAACCCAAAGACAAGATCTGCCTCCCTCATGCACACCCACATACTTTTTAGGTGATAATCAATACTCATGCCACTTTTTTCAATAAAAATATTTTTCAACTCAGTTCCACACACCTGATCTCAGCTAAATGTGAGCAGCAAGACCCATCATGTCAGGACATGAAAACATACAGTAATAGCAGTCACCAAAACATCACAAAAACATCACCAAAAGCACAGTAATTATGGTGGTGATAGGAGCGGAGCGTGTCACTCCAACTCCACATGTTCACAGCTTACACAAACATGACAGTATTATGGCAGCTGAGGGGGAACGTTTACCCCCGGGGTCATATTGACTTTCAATGTGTCGTATGTCACATGGAAAGAAGTGTGAGAGATAATTTATCACAACAAAAGACAAAATCAATGGACTTTGCAGAGCTCTGGCTAATTATGTGCTCTTTGAATTTTTTCCAATGATGGAGTGTGTGTGTGTGTGTGTGTGTGTGTCTGCACGGAGCATCTAAGGTAACTTTAGCAAAGTTAAAAACTATACAGACCTTGCATGCGCAAGAGAAACATTTGAGTTTTATTCACACTCCTAGTTTTATTGTGAATGATAAAGTAATTCTGGTGTGGTCAAATAATTTTTTTGGAAGTCACGAACATTATAATCGCTTACTTTATTTATCATATTCTTATCCAGAATTAATACATATCCAATGACAAAAGCTTGAAAAATCCAGACAGTTATTGTTTCACCCAGTGCCAGCTCTAGCTCGTATGGGGCACTGGGTGAACCCCTCTTTCTTCCACCCCTCGACCCTAAAAACAAAAAAACAAAAATGCAGAACACACACAAAAATGGAGTGACACCTTCACACATTCACCATGGAGAATGTTTTGTTTACAAATGTAACCCTGGACTGGTGTCTGAAGCACGTGCTAAAACGTGACAATATCATTAGGGAACGACAGTCCGGGACGTCCCTACCGGTGCGACCATGAGTATAAAAGGGCATAAGAGAGTATAAGAGAACCCTACTCTAACCCTGCGTCTCAATCTCCATACTATTCATCCTAAACAGTAAGTGAGATTTAAAATAAGTGTGTTTCAAAGCATAATATGTTGAAAAGAGTAAGCCAAAAGTCCCCGGATGGTATACTATTTCCTGATAATTTTAGAAGTGTGGATCCGAGCTCACTTTAACAGCTAATATTGCCCACACAAAACAAAGTGTTAAAAAAATACAAAACATGGCAGATTTGCGCAACCGACGGTGAGAGGTTTAGATAAAGGTTTGAGTGGCTAATCAAAGTTTAACCTGATTCACAAAATACATTTATTTAATGTTATCCATGTTATATTTCATCTGCATTAACAATGTGGACTTTTTTAAAGAGCTGTTTGGCCATTAACTTTTAAATGCATCATTATGCATTAATAGAGGAGAGTTCTCCGTATGAAAGACCCACGACTGCAGATCAACGTACTGCATTTCTCTCCGATACGATAGAAAATTAAATTAAATTAAATGTTGAGGATTTTATCTTTGACAAGATGATTGACAGGCCAGTTTACTGTGACAGGATGCGACACAGAGCAACCGTTAAAGATGCAATTGTATGACGTGATAGTATGTCCCAAAGCTTGTCTACTCTTCTGCTACACACTCAAAAGTATCTACTTTTACAAAAAAGAGTACATACTTATTGGGTGTTGTTACGAACTGGAAGACTCAGTAGGATCCATATGCAGCTTTATTGAAGAAACGTCAAACAGGCAGGGGTCAGGAAACAGCAAAACAGGGAATTCAGAGAGCAGAAAGAGAGTAGTCAGGTAACAGGCAGAAGATCAGGGCAGGCAGCAAGAAACAATAATCCAGGGCAATCCAAGTCAAGACAGGCAGCAAACAGGCAGTAGTGAGATAACAATCCAAGGTCAGCAAACAGATCAGCAAGATAGGAAAAATGCTCAGTGATTACAGGCCGTGGCAATGCAATACTTCGCAGTGGTCTTCTGTTTGAGTGTGGTTTATATGGAGTGTCTGAATGAGATGCAGGTGAGTGTGCAATCAGTCCCAGGTATGAAGCATTATGGGAATTGTAGTTTGGTGAAGTGATCAGTCTGATGTGGAGTGCCCTCTGGTGACTCTCAGGGGCACTCCAGCTGGTGATCGTTACATCCCCCCCAAAGAGCGGCTTCTAGACGCTCAAAAAAAACAAAACTGTCCAGGTGGGAGGTGGAGCGGAGGCGGATCTGGGGGCGGGATGGAGGGCCAGGTCCGTGGAGTAGAAGAGGAACAGAAGACCAGGGTGGAGCAGGCGACCAGGGCGGATCAGGCTGTGCAGGTGACCAGAGCTGAGCAGGCAGTACAGGCGGCCAGGGAGGAGACGACCTTTCGGGCGACCACGGCGGTGAAGAACCCTCGGGCGGCCACGGCGGTGAAGAACCCTCTGGCGGCCACGGCGGTGAAGAACCCTCGGGCGGCCACGGCCGTGAAGAACCCTCGGGCAGCCACGGCGGTGACGACCCCTCGGGCGGCCATGGCGGTGACAACCCATCGGGCGGCCACGGCAGAAACGTCCCTTCGGGTGGCCATGGCGGAGACCTCCCTTCGGGCGGCCACGGAACAGGAGTAGGCATCCACCCAGGAACAGTCATCAGTTGCTCTGGAACAGACCCTGGCTCAGGACTAGGAACTGATACCTGCTCAGAAACAGAAACAGACACAGATACAGGAACAGACACTGGCTCTGGTACAGGAACAGACACCGGCTCAGGAACAGGAACAGACTCTGGCTCAGGAACAGGAACAGACTCTGTGAAGACGGCCATCTTGTCCGTAGACACTGGCTCGGAGGCGGCCATCTTGTCCGTAGACACTGGCTCCAAGGTGGCTATCTTGTCCGTAGACACTGGCTCCGAAGTGGCCATCTTGTCCGTAGCCACTGGCTCCGAGGCGGCCATCTTGTCCGTAGACACTGGCTCCGAGGCGGCCATCTTGTCCGTAGACACTGGCTCCGAGGCGGCCATCTTGTCCGTAGACACTGGCTCCGAAGTGGCCATCTTGTCCGTAGCCACTGGCTCGGCAGAAGTGACGTGAAGCGTCTCTGGCTCGGCAGAAGTGACGTGGAGCGTCTTTGGCTCGGCAGAAGTGACGTGAAGCGTCTCTGGCTCGGCAGAAGTGACGTGAAGCGTCACAGTCTCTGGCTCGGCAGAAGTGACGTGAAGCGTCACAGTCTCTGGCTCGGCAGAAGTGACGTGAAGTGTCTCTGTGCTGGACGGGGCCAACGGTGAAGGCTCAGTGCTGGACGGGACCAGCGGCGAAGGCTCAGTGCTGGACGGAACCAGCGGCGAAGGCTCAGTGCTGGACGGAACCAGTGGCGAAGGCTCAGTGCTGGACGGGACCAGCGGCGAAGGCTCAGTGCTGGATGGAACCAGTGGCGAAGGCTCAGTGCTAGATGGAACCAGTGGCGAAGGCTCAGTGCTGGACGGGACCAGTGGCGAAGGCTCAGTGCTGGATGGAACCAGCGGCGAAGGCTCAGTGCTGGACGGGACCAGCGGCGAAGGCTCAGGAAGCTCTGCTGAGACGTGGCGAGGCTCTGAAAGCTCTGGCATGTTGTGGTGAAGCTAAGGCATGTCGTGAAGGTCTGGCATGACGTGAAGAACAGAGCTTAACAAAATGGCAATGTCAAGATATTGAGCTAGAGTGTAGTGAGGGGTATTGTCAGGCATGAGGTAGTTAAGAAGCTCATTAAGTCCATGGCGAAAAATGTCCTGTAAGACAGCATCTTTAAAGTTCACCCCATGGCTAAGCTCACACAACTCATCGACAAAATCCTCAATTGAACGGTTACCTTGGCGGAGGTGGAAGAGACAAACTGCTGGATCCATGTTGGCGAAGTATTCTGTTACGAACTGGAAGACTCAGTAGGATCCATATGCAGCTTTATTGAAGAAACGTCAAACAGGCAGGGGTCAGGAAACAGCAAAACAGGGAATTCAGAGAGCAAGCACAGAGAGTAGTCAGGTAACAGGCAGAAGATCAGGGCAGGCAGCAAGAAACAATAATCCAGGGCAATCCAAGTCAAGACAGGCAGCAAACAGGCGGTAGTGAGATAACAATCCAAGGTCAGCAAACAGATCAGCAAGATAGGAAAAACGCTCAGTGATTACAGGCCGTAGCAATGCAATACTTCGCAGTGGTCTTCTGTTTGAGTGTGGTTTATATGGAGTGTCTGAATGAGATGCAGGTGAGTGTGCAATCAGTCCCAGGTATGAAGCATTATGGGAATTGTAGTTTTGTGAAGTGATCAGTCTGATGTGGAGTGCCCTCTGGTGACTCTCAGGGGCACTCCAGCTGGTGATCGTTACAGGTGTAGTATAAGTAGGTGAATTGAGACGCAGCATAAGACCCTCAACATTGGGTGAGAGTCACTCTTCAGAAGAACCTGAAGGCATGCTGAAAAAAAAAAGGAAGTTAGCTGAGTGCTAGCCACAGCCAGCTGTCTTCATAAGATCTCAAGAACAAGTCTGTGCCAAAACCACATTCCATTGATTATGAAGAGATCAGTCTGAGCTTGACTAGTAGATATAAAGAAGGATGCCAGGAATCCCACCAAGCTCTTCTCAGGGAGCGGAAGACCCTACTTAAAGACCCTCAACTGGGGTAGGATCCTAATCCATGCTCACCATTACCCCATTTCCACCAGCATGAACCGGGTTCTAATTCAGAGCCAGAGCTATTGCCAGTTCGGAGTTGGTTCGACTGACTAGCTTTCTAAGAACCGGTTTGCCTTTCCACAGACTAGAGAACCACAACACAGCCAGGTCTTACGTCACTGTATACATCTCATGTTGCCCAGCAACGCTAGCGCGGCAGCGCCAAACACAAAACACACCAGGCTTGTTTGAGATGCTTCGGCTTCTTGCAGACCGATCGCCGCATGACATCAAAGCACTGCGAAAGCGATCCAAAAGCACAAGGAGTCGTATGCTCTCTCAACACTCCCGCAGCTCCGATCGGTCCGCGACGCTTATGCATCTCGAACAAGCCTTCCATCAACAATGGCGGTCGTTGCGTTACTATTGAAGCTCATGGATTTGCAAACCTACATCAGCATCATAACACGGCAAATCCTACGTGTTCGTGCAGCTCGCCGTAACATGCATAGACGGAGATTACAATCGAGCTGCTATTAGCTCGATTAGCTGCTATTTAAAAAAATGGTGTTCACAAGTTTCTGTTCATCTTGTTGGTCACGGTAACCCTGCCCCCAGTCCCTGATGCAAGCAGTTCTTACTTTTAGACCAGTGATGTTTTGGTGCTACTTAAGAACCACTTTTCCTGGTTCAGAGCTGGTGCTTTGGGTGTCGAAAGACAGAGAACTGATTTAAAACTAGGCTCTGGCTCTGAACCAGCACTCAAACTGCCTTGGTGGAAAAGGGGTACATGAAGACTTTGCTATTCAAGGCAAACCACTATAAATGGAAGCTTTAGCGTTAAGTTCTGCCAGGAAGACTCAATTGCTACGTCACTTATTACCTTCTCATCTATCCAATCGTGTCTAATACTTGCGGTATAAAAGACCGGTACTTACACGTTTGAGTTCGCAGATGCTGCCATCCTCCCCACCACCTCCAAGATGGTTCCTTCCCCTCCATCCTCCCCTCCACCACCAGGATGGCCCCTTCCTATACCTCCCAGGGGGTCGGCTGCGCCCTTGCCTTCGTCTTCAGGCAGGAAATGCAGAGTCCGGACCCTCGGATTGCGAGCTATGGACGGGGCCTACGCCAAAGAACTTTATTACTTGCTGGGCTATCAATAAATGTATTTATTGTTTCAGTATTTATTCTCCCTAGTCTTTGTGGTAGAACTGCTGTCTTCAGACTAGGATCTCCAGACTTCAGCACTCCTAAAGGTGCTTTACAACAGGAAGGGTTCACAAATCTGGGGCGAATGCCACATCACGCCGGGTTCTAGAGATCGGAAGAGCTCTTCTCGTGGAACAGAGGACCCATTCTTACTCTGCACTCCAACCGAGGATGTTTCCAGAAACTCAATACTGCACTTACAAAGAGGAAATGTAATTCTCTGAAACAATCTAGTGGCTGTAGTTAAAAATTCATGTTATTTTAATTTTAAAAGCGTTTGTTTTCCAGTAGATGGCAGCAATCTTCCACCCTACATTGGCATTTTTTAAATTTTTTTGCTATTTTATATACATTTATATTTAATTACAAATTGAGGCAAATAATAAAAAAACATAAATCCCCGAAAACTGCACAACTGTACAGAAAAAACATTAATAAAGTGAGTGACATTACGTTTATTTAAAAATAAAGCCCTGAGGTGATGTAAACCAACCCCGCTCCTCCTTACTTCTGAGTGAGAGTACTTCTCCAGGCGCACACTCCGAGTCCTGACCAGGTTAAATAACCCAAAAGCATCGTTAGCAAACTATGGTCGCACGTTCCGTCGTTACCAACACATCTCTATGGAACTTGCAACAACAGTTGCGGCTAACAATGCTTTTGGGTCATTTGAGCCTTAGGAATGCACCCCTGGGCTTTGCCCATGTCACCCGTGCCTAAATCCTTCACTTGTTTCACCACCCTTGTAATTTTACACATTTAGCTGAGCCGTTAGTGTCAGCACCTCAACAAAGCAGAGCATTGTTATGTGAATATAACTGTGAATTCCACCTAAATTAATTTATGTCAAAATGAACACATTAATTGATGGCTCTTGAAAAAAGCTCTTCTTTCAACGCAAAAAAAAAGGCTGGCCAATCTAACATTTTAACCATGTGAAACTCCCTTTACTCCTCTCTGTCTGCGAAGATGATAAATCGTGACCATTATTTTCTATAATGGAGCCTATAATTGCTTGCAATTAGGTCCCATTATGTGAGAGGCATATGACCTGGCTATGGATAGACTTTACCGCCTGACAAATTCAGAGAATATATATTTTTTGTAGCTCTCTGTGAATGTGCATATTTTTATTGTCATGCACAGGAGCACCAGCCTTCATTCCACTGTTTAAATAAAGGATCATTATTAGATAAGCATATAATGGAAAATATCCCTGCATGTTTGCTTATATGCTGGCATTCACAAAGACAGTTTTGCATCTACTAAAATTATCATAGTGTTCCGTTTCAATCAGATTGATGATATAGCCAAAAGATAATCTTTCTTAAAACCTTTCCAAAAGCATGGAGAAGTTTAATGACTGATCTTTCTGTAATCAGATTAATTTCACAACATTCACGGGTTCAGTTCATTTTTGCGTTCAGTGCTCTTAAACTAAATAAATGCTCTTAACACAGAAATTGATAAAACCAACACTGTGAAAGAGCATCATGAATCCGAAAGCCTAAGGTAAAATATTCTGAGCTGAATCCAAGATGATGAGATATGTAAGCTAATAGCTTTTTTCCCCCCATTGTGTCTGTTTGTCATTGAGGACATTCAGAATGACAGTAAATGTTGTCCATCTTTTGAAAGTGTTTTCAAATCTTTCTTTTTATGGATATGCCTTCTATATGCATTAGACTAACAATATGGGAAAATATTCTGTAAAATTGATTTCCGCTTGTTGCAACATCTTAAGGCTATATATGTTAGCGAAACAGAAGAGAACACACACAGGTAACTTCCAAACAAGTTTTTTATTGCCGGTAATGAGCAGGAAAGAAGCGTTGCAAGTAGGTGAGTGATAGAGTCAAATGATAAGCAGTAAACACTGATCAATGGATAACGGTTATTATCTTTGCAGGTGCTGACATAACATAAGATATGAAGATAACATAAGACTGAGGATGATCATAACAGGTAGGTAGTCAGGTGAGCATTTCATGTAGGAACAACAAGACCAGACAAATGTGAACTGTGGACTGACTGCTTAAATAGTGAGTCCAGGGGCCTGTACCATGATGGTGGTTGACCAAATTCAGGGTTGCAGGATTAGTTTCGAGTTGACAAAACCAAACCAATCCAACCAGGCTTTGTTGGTACCATGATGCTGATCATCAACTTTCTCTGTCAACTCAGGCTTTGATCCTGAGTTTAGGAGTTTAAGTCAAGTCAAGTCACCTTCATTTATATAAGCGCTTTTAACAATATAGATTAGTTATTAACTTAGCTAACACGACAACGTTCTAACAGAAAACTATTAATGCCATGAAACCATGAAATAGGTTCCAAGGTACAAGCCTTGAAAGATTTATAATATATAATTTTTTATCGCTTCAGCGTAGCCACGTGAACCAGAATTATCCCGACAACGTTTTATATGTTTAGGTGTGACATCAGTAGCGAACAGCCAATCACATGCTGAGAAAGAGTGAAACTGCGATTCATTTCTCGCGAGAGAAGTAGCGCAATTCACTAATTAAATAAAAGTATTAAAATATTAAGAATTTACACAAATTTGCACAGCAAGAAGAAAAAAAGCTGTGTATGAAAGAGGACAACTAAAAGAAAAGACACTTTGCTCACACCAAGTTCGGTTTGCAACCTCTTACCTGGAACATAACCTGCCCCGGACCAGGTTAGCCGTGGAGCGTAAGTTACTATGGCGATGAACACTGCTAAAAGCCAAGCCACTTTCATGGTGCCTAAAACCCAGGGTTGGCGCAAACTGAACTGAAACATACCTGGCTAGCCACCTAAACCGGCTTCATGGTATAGGCCCCAGGTGGGTTAGAAGGTTTTGCTAATCAGAATTCTGGTGATTGTAAACAAGTGGGTATGACTGACTGATAAATGTATATTTTCTCCTTCATTATATATATCTGCATAGCAATGAATTCTAGTGTTCTCTTGAAGAAACACGTATGCCACAGGGCAAGTAATTCAAGTATGTAATTCATGTATTTGTGTACTGTTCTCATGTCTCAGGATCAGTAGGGCTTCATTGTTTAGACAAAAACAAGTTATTATGACAAAGAGTTAACAGAATACTTCCAGTTAAAGACATTTAATTTCAGCAAAGTTAAATTTTTGCAGTTTACAGTTAACTTTTGTGCAAACCTCTTAATAATAAACAAAGAACCAAACAAATGTATTTATTTATTAAATTATTATACTCATTCATATTAAAGATGAAATTGATGATTATTATGATTATCTTTTATGGTCATTTCTATGATTAATCCTTTCAAATATTATTCTTGTATTGATCCATTTATGCTTTTTGCACAGAGCGCCAGCTTCTGTGTCTTCAGTAGCGCTCTTTGTGAAACTGTCCCTGTCATATTTGGTGTTGTTTTGTCTTTATATCTCGAATATAAATATATAGTCATGGCAAGCAAGCAGCAATTGTGGGAGAAACTGCTTTCCTATAAAGTGTACAGTGCACAAACATCAAACTACTCCTCTATATCTAACTATAAATAGCACGGTTATGGGGAGATGCCAAAAGTGGATGAGACGCTTGCGAGCTATCTCTTCCCCGAAGCGGCAGCTTCCCTAATGGCCCCGGCATTACCCACTAAGCCAGTCAGAACTACATCTTCTCTAGTAGGTAAAGCTTAACCTTCACACTATGTCGCTGATGCAGGCCTACCAAGCTGAGTTGTTGGGAGACATGGATGAGGGCAGGGGAATTGGCCCTGACGTAGTTTGCGAACTACGTAGAGCCACAGATTTATCTCTCAGGGCCACCAAGGAGGCGGCTAAATCCATTGGCCGCTCTATGGCAGCCCTGTTGGCCACTGAGAGGCATCTGTGGCTCAATCTCAGTAATATAAAAGATGCTTCCTTATGGATGCGCTCCTGTCACCTTCTGGCCTCTTTGGCAACGCTATAAATTCAGTTGTCGAAAGGTTCCAGGAGGCAGCCAAAAAGGCGGCCGCTTTCCAGAAGATTCTTCCCCGTCACTCTCATGTCTCCGGGGCTGCTGAGCGGGAGCAGCCCCAAACCCCAAAAGCCAGCTCTTCGCATCATGCCACCCAAAAGCAGAGTGTTGACTCCCGTCCCGGGACACGGAGGGCGCTCTCAACCGCAGTCTTTAAAGGGTAAGACGGATCTGAGGGCCGTCATTATTTCTAAGAAGGCTGTGGGGAAGAGGTCCTGACGCCCGAGGGCTCAGGCCAGTGAGGGCAGTCCACCCCGAAGGAGAGCAGTCAACACCTCTTTATACGGTGCCCGTCTCCCTTCGGTGCCCTCAGGAGACCGTTCTGCCAACCCTTCCACCTCGTGTGCTTCAGGACGCAGCGGTTTCGGGCGAGCACATATCTCAAGGACCACCCGGAAACATAGTGGCCTTGTGATGCCTGCCCCCTCCGAGGAGGGCTCCAGAGCAGTCAGGCCGGTCGTTCCCTGCCGGTTCGCCGTCGGGTTGATTGCACAACAAAAAACAGAGGCCAGTCTCGAGAGGCTGGTACCACTAGTAAAATTTTTGGCAGCATGGAAGCTACTGCCAAATATTTCTCATTGGGTCCTGCAGACCATAGAAAAAGGGTATCAAATACAGTTCAGGTCTCGCCCGCCCAGGTTTATGGGGGTCCTATCCACAGTGGTGGAACCCCCGAGCAGGTTCTGGAAATGGAACAAGAAGTGAAAACCCTGTTAGAGAAAGGGGCCATAGAATATGTACCTCCCTCCAACAGGGAAACCGGGTTCTACAGCCAATATTTCATAGTTCCAAAGAAAGATTGGGGGGTTGCGTACCATTTTGTATCTTCGAGTGCTGAACGAGTCCGTTATGCAACTAAAGTTAAAAATGTTAACACTGAGACAAATCGTGCCACAGATCAGATCCGAGGACTGGTTTGTCACGATAGATCTCAAGGATGCATACTTCCACATTTTCATCCCTCCATATCACAGGAAGCATTATCACCCCGCACTTTCACGAAATGCGTGGGTGCAGCTCTGGCACCTCTGCACCTGCAGGGTATTCGCATTATGAACTACATCGACGATTGGTTGATTCTGGCTCAGTCACTCCACTACAGAGGACCACTTTTCTAGGCGTAGTTTGGGACTCAATGTTTATGCAGGCACGCCTTTCACCAGCACGCACAGAGTCCATCCTTTTGGCTTTGAAATTAATAAAGCTAGGCCAGTCACTCACTGTCAGACAATTGGGTCTGATGGCAGCAACGTCCAACGTGATACCTTTTAGACTGTTGTACATGAGATCCCTGCAGTGGTGACTCAGGACCAAAGTGTTTTCCCTAGGGGCAACCCCTTTCGCATGATCAGAGTTACGCGGCGCTGCTTACGTGACCTGGTTATGTGGAAGAAAACTTGTTTCTTGTCCCAGGGTCCCGTGCTGGGAGCTTCTTGTCATCGCAAGATGCTAACAACAGATACCTCTCTCACGGATTGGGGAGCGATCCTAGAAGGGCGCTCAACTCAGGGTCTGTGGAGGGACCACCATCTTTCATGGCACGTCAACCGTCTGGAGATGTTAGCGGTGTTTCTTGCTCTAAAGAATTTCCTTGCAAATCTCAGGGTTCACCATGTGCTTGTCCACACAGACAACACATCGGTGGTCGCCTATATAAATCACCAGGGGGGTTTGCACTGGTGCCAAAGTGGGCATCCCTGGGGCCCAGAATATAGGAGCAGACATCCTGTCGAGACAGGGGCTGAGGCCTGGGGAATGGAGGCTCCACCCAAGGTGGTGGAGCAGATATGGAGGGTGTTCAGTCAGGCACAAGTGGATCGGTTTGCGTCTCGAGAGACGTCTCGCTGTCCACTTTGTTTTTCCCTCAAGTATCCAGCTCTTCTCGGACTGGATGCTATGGTACAAACGTGGCCGAGGCTACGTTTGTATGCTTTTCCCCCGCTGGCTCTTTTCCCGGGAGTTCTGGACCAGGTTCGCCTATCTTATAGCCCTGCGGTGGCCGGGCAGAGTATGGTTCCCCGATCTAGTGTCTCTCCTCGACGGGCCTCCACTGGAGCTACCCGTCACGAGGGACCTTCTGTCCCAAGCAGGGGGCTCGATATTTCACCCCGACCAGAACTGTGGAACCTGTGGGCTTGGCCTCTGAGGGGGCCCAGCTTATAGGGACGAGTCTCTCAACTGAGGTTATGGAGACCATTCTACATTCCAGAGCTCCCTCCACGAGGAAACTTTATGGATTGAAGTGGAGAGTTTTCACTTCATGGTGTAGTGACCGCCAGTTGGACCCAGTTAACTGCCCGGTTGGTACAGTGCTGGAGTTCCTGCAGGAGCGGTTCACTGCAGGTCTATCCCCGTCCACTTTAAAGGTTTATGTGGCGGCCATAGGTGCTTACCACATTCCTTTGGGTGGAATGACTTTGGGAAAAGACCCGTTGGTATCTCGTTTCCTCCATGGTACTCTGAGGCTGAGGCCAGCGTACCAGGGTGCCAACATGGGATCTACCCATTGTCCTTCAAGGCCTTTCCCTGGCTCCCTTCGAGCCACTGGAGGAGGTTCCGGCTCTTTGAAGTTCCTGACTTTGAAAGCTTTGTTCCTCCTCGCTATCTCTTTTCTTAAAAGGATAGGAGATTTCAAGCACTGTCGGTTGCTCCCTCTTGCTTGGAATTTGCACCTTGCATGGTTAAAGCATTCCTTCATCCTAGACCAGGCAATGATCCAAAGGTACCCACTAACGTGGCCAGATTGATTATGCTGCAGGCCTTTTGTCCTCCTCCCTACCAGAACTCGGACCAGGAAAAGAATAATCTGCTTTCCCCAGTTTGGGTGCTAGATGCTTATGTCCACAGAGCATGACAGGCATGTAGGAGATATGGCAGGGTGACGCAATGCGAGTTCCCATGAAAGGGAATGCCTTGGTTACGGCTGTACGACCTGAAGAGGGAACGAGCGTTGCGTCACCTTGCCATATCTCCTACATGCCTGTCATCGACTACTTAAGACTTTTATGAAGCTGGCGCTCTCTGTTTTCGAGCAGACTTTATAGTTTCCTGGTTCGTGATGTCACTCGCCTCTGACGTTCCGCCACACCATTGGACTGATTTTACATGTGCTTCAAGACGTCATCATGTAAAGTGTTCCCATAGCGTCAATCTTGACGCAACGCTCGTTCCCTCTTCTGGGAACCGAGGTTACAGTTGTAACCGAGGCGTTTTCCACTACAGGATGAGAGCTTATTAATTATATAAAACGATAATTTATTTTTGCTAAATATTATTTTATTTCAGTTAATTTTTCAGTAACTGTTGCTAGTTACGTTTTGATTTAGTATTTCAATTATGTTGAAATTTCTATTTTATTTCAGTTTACGAAAATGTTTTTTGACAAAAAGTTTTAGGGTGCTTTCACACTGGGCTCGTTTGTTGCAGTCCGAGCCCGAGCGCAATTGTTCCCGGTGTCCTGAAATTCCATCCAACCCGTCAGATTGTTGCGTCATTATTCATCAATATTGCGTCATTTTTGTCACGCTGATCAACACGCCCATAATTGTTTAATACTTGCCTGAGTAGTTCTTCGTGTAAGGTAAGTTTTTGACTGTTTATGTTAATTTTTATTATACCAAGATATATAGCGGTAATGAGAACTGTTTGCAGTCACATTAATATAAAGCCAGCTAGCACCAGTGATCATCTTAGCATTTTGCATGAAAAAGTTAGGCTATAGGCTATGAATTTATATTGCTCCAATTATATTGCCTTGTTTTTTAGCTTCCCACCATCAGTCTCCCTATTGAATCAAGTTTTAGTGATTATGTAGTTTCCGATAAAAAAGAGAGAGATGAGGCAAAAAAAAAAAAAAAAACAGGCAGAAGTAAACATTGGTAAATCATAGGATAAACAGAAGGATGCTTATGCTAAAAAGGTCCAGAAGAAATACAAATACTTGATTTACAATGTTGGTGATTAGGTTATTTTGATGAAAATGAGGAATCGTGAAAGAAAAGGAGGAAAGAATTAAACCTGACTTCTTAGGACCCTACATCATTGAGAGACTTGCAAACTTGTCACATTAAACAAACCATCTCGGGTTATGACTATAACCCTTGTTCCCTGAGAAGGGAACGAGACACCGCGTCGTCGAAAACGACTCTTTGGGGATGCTCCCTAAGCGTGCGCCTCTGAAGTATGAATGAAACTATTCCAATCCTGATTGGTATTGCGTCATGACGTAACATGTGACAGCATAACCAGATGTATAAAAGTGACGCTGACACACACACACATTAGCCTAGCGATGAAGCAAGACGCTCTCAGGCCTCGAGGGGCGTGGCAGGACGACGCAGTGTCTCATTCCCTTCTCAGGGAACAAGGGTTATAGTCATAACCCGAGACGTTCCCTTTCGAGGGAACTCGAACTGCGTCGTCGAAAGCGACTCTTTTTGGGGAATGAATGCCCACTAGGCCACGCACCGAGAAAAGGCCTGCCCTAGAGTGAAACTGATCTCAGGCACTCAGCTAGGACGAGAGCACATGTGCGCCAAGCGTACTAGGGAGGTGCAAACTATAAAATCTGACAAAGGTGTGCGGGGTAGCCCAACCGGCTGCCTCACAGATCTCCTGGAGGGTCACTCCCGAGAGGAGGGCCCTAGAGGACGCCATGCCTCTGGTTGAATGAGCCCTTACGGCCAAAGGTGAAGGCAAATTGCGCACCTTGTAGGCCGAGTTATCCAATTACTAATAGTCTGTTTGGATGCAGGGAGCCCCTTCTTAGGTGACCCAAAACACACCAACAGTTGGTCCGACCTCCTCCAAGAAGAGGACCTCTCAAGGTACACACTCAAAGCTCTGACCGGGCAGAGCAAATGGACCCTCTCTTCTGCCGACACATGAGGTGGAGGATGAAATGCATGCAGGACCGTAGACCGTGCCATGTTGGAAGGCACCTTAGGCACATAACCAGGCCTAGGATGCAAGATAGCCTTAACTCCTCCAGGGGCAAACTCCAAGCAGGCTGGTGTTATTGCCAGGGCTTGGAGATCTCCCACCCTCTTTAAAGAGGTAATAGCCAAGAGAAACGCCATCTTAAACGTCAGGTACTTGAGCGAAGCCGACTGAAGGGGTTCGAAGGGGGCCAGGGATAACCTTTCGAGAACCACCGCCAGGTCCCAGGCAGGAACCCTGGACCTGGTTGTCGGTCTCATCCTCCAAGTACCACGGAGAAAACTAATGACCAGCTGGTGCCTCCCCAGAGGCCCATCACTCAGTGGTGCATGGAAAGCTGCAATGGCAGCCACATACACTTTAAGTGTGGAAGGGGAGAGACCCGCAGAGAAACAATTTTGAAGAAACTCCAGAACTGAAGCCAATGGGCAGTTAACTAGATCTAACTCATGTTCTCTACACCAAGTGGAAAACACATTCCACTTGCAGCCATATAATCTCCTAGTGGATGGAGCCCTAGAGCTAAGTATGGTCTCAACCACCCCAGCTGATAGTCCAGCATCTAGGTACTGAGCCCCCTCAGGGGCCAGACCCACAGTTTCCACAGCTCCGGGCGAGGGTGGAATATTGTGCCTTCTGCCTGAGACAACAGGTCCCTCCTCAGAGGAATCTGCCATGGCGGACCTATCAGGAGTGATATTATGTCTGAAAACCATACACGGGCCGGCCACATTGGGGAAACCAGAAGTAGACTGATGCCCTTCTGACGGACCCTCTCCAGGACTCCCGGGAGCAGAGTGATCGGGGGAAGAGCGTACAGACGTAGCCTCGGCCAGGCCTGTACCATGGCATCCAACCCCAGTGGGGCTGGATGTGAGAGGGAGAACCAAAGTGGGCAGTGGGACGTCTCTTGAGACGCAAACAGATCCACTTCCATTGGTCCAAATCTCTCCCAAATCAACTTCACCACATCTGGATGAAGTCTCCATTCCCCAGCCCTCAGCCCCTGCCTCGACAGGATGTCTGCTCCCTGATTCTGAACCCCTGGAACGTACATTGCCCTGATAGACAGTAGTTTCCCTTGGGACCATAAGATAATCTGATGCGCCAATCTGTATAGAGGGCGCGATCTGAGTCCCCCTTGTCGGTTCAGATAAGCTACCACTGATGTATTGTCCGATCGTACTAGGACATGGTAACCCTTGATGTCTGGGAGGAAGCTCCTCAGAGCCCTGAACACAGCCAACATCTCTAGGCAATTTATATGCCAAGAAAGATGATGGACCTGCCACAGACCCCTGGCAAAGCGGCCGTACATGACCGCGCCCCAGGCAGTGAGGAAGACATCTGTCGAAACGGACTTCCGGCGACATGACGCTCCTAACAATGGCCCTTGGGACAGGAACCAAGGTTTCTTCCATATTACTAACGGCACGGTGTGCGTTCGCTGGAAATTGACGTGGCCCGAAGCGTCAGAGACGGCGGGAAACCAACACCGATTTCCTGAGGGCTCCGCTGCGAGAACAACCTCGGTTACTCTGCAGCGGGGGGGACAGCCCTCAGAGGTCCCACTACTCCAGTTAGGACCTCTTTCCCGAAGCCCTCCTAGCCTGAAGGACGTCTCTCAAGTCGCCCTTCTGGCCGGAAGATTTCGGCTGAGAGCGTTTCCTCTGTTGCCAAGCTCCCGGAGGAGGGGCTCTAGGGGCCCCTCTCTTTGATCTCTTTGCCCCGCCCTACTCGACTTGGATTTAGAACGGTGAAGTAGGAACTGCTGGAACGCCGCAGATTGTTTCCTCGCCTCCTGGAACCTGTCGACGACAGTAGTAACTGTGTCACCGAACAGGCCAGAAGACGAGAGCGGCACATCAAGGAGAAAGGATTTATCTTTCTCCTTGATGCTGGATAAATTCAGCCACAGATGCCTCTCCGTGGCCACCAGAGCTGCCATAGAGCGGCCGATAGCGCGGGCCGTCTCTTTAGTAGCCCGGAGAGACAGATCTGTGTCTTCACGCAGTTCCGCTATATCCTGAGGTGTTGGCCCCTCCTCCTCATCCAAGTCTTTCAGGAGGTCGGCCTGGTATGCCTGCAAGATAGCCATCGAGTGCAGACATGAACCAGCCCGACCTGCCACCATATAAGCCCTGCCAACCAATGCAGAGGTATCTCTGCATGGTTTGCTGGGCAGCGCCGGGGCTTTAGAAGATGCTGCTTCAGGAGAGAGGTATCCAGCGAGTGCCTCTTCCACCTTCGGCATTTTCCCATATCCCATATCCCTTGCCCCTAATACATTGCTATAATCAACCACAGAAGGATTATATACACGGGACGAATGGGTTTTTCCCACGATTTAGAAAGCTCTTTATGTAAATCGGGAAAAAAAGGTAAACCCCAGCGCTGAGGTTGTGACCTGTGCTGCAGGAAACGCTCATCTAGTTTGCTTTTATTTTGCGTTTCCTGCTCATCATGTGGCCAGCTAATGTTGAGTCTGGCCACAGCATGAGTCACAACCTCTATGAGCTCCTCATATGCATGACCGTGAACCGGTGAGTCTGGTTCACGATCATCCGCCTCGATGCTGAGCACATCCACTTCCTCGGAAGCAGAGAGCTCGAGCATCGGGCCCTGAACACGGGCAGCAGAAGCCGCAGCGTGGGCTTCTGCACCACGAACAGGAGCCTCAGTATCTTCAGATGAAGAATGAGAAAGTGCCGCAGCAGTCTCATATCATCTGCAAGATCCCTCTGCGAACCCCACGATCTCAATCGCTGCGCCTCCTCAACAGATGCGGGACCGGAACCGTGGGGAGCATGAGCCTGGCCATGTTCATCAAATAAACCCAGGCGGGAGCGCAGCACTCTCATAGGAAGTGCTTCACAGTCACCGCAAGCAGCTCCCTCAAGAGCTGCCCGGGCGTGCTGCACTCCCAAACAGTTCACACACTTTGATGCGTGTCCCCACTCGTGATACATCTAGGGCAGGGGTGCACACACTTTCTGAACTGTTCACTCGCCATATATATATATATATATATATATATATATATATATATATATATATATATATATATATATATACTCTTTCCACAGACAAACAACACCAAATAGAACGTACAACAACAGAGAGCGCTTGCTGAAGAGCGAAAGCTAATGTGCGTGTGTGCCGGCGTCACTTTTATACATCCGGTTATGCCGTCACATGTTACGTCATGACGCAAAACCAATCAGGATGAAGAGCAAGCAATAAAGTTCCCCTTCGGATGTAAAGCAAATCTCAGAGGAACAAGGTTTTATATTTACAGAGATGTCAGTTCACCCTTAGTTGCCAGTTTGGCCTACCTGACCAGTTTGGTCTTGTTGTTATGGTTTGTTTGCTTGCAGTGTTTAAATCATGGTGGCCATTTTGACCTGTTGGACACAGGTCACCATTATTTATAGGAAGTGGACATAATAACCATAATAACCAAAAAAATCATAAAAAAGACACAGCCCCATAAAAAAAATTAAAAAAAAAGAATGTTATATATATACATATATAAAGATCAAAATGCATGAAGTAAGACAAACACTATTTGTAAATCAAAGCTCACTGAAAAACCTACACAACTGCAATCACCAAAATATTATTTTTTTCTTATTTAATATAGATACCATTTTTTTTGTCATGTTCACTTCCTCTAGCTGTCCTGTACACTTTTTTTTTTATTTTTGCACTGTAAAATCATCCTATCCGTTTATTTCATACTGGTTGGACAATCTGATGAGGAAATGTTAGTTTGCACTGTAAAATCACCCTACCATGGCCTAATAAGAATCTTCGGCAAAGTTACAGTGAATTATTTTATGTGGCCACAGACGCGAAGCAGAAACGCGCAGTAGGATTTTACGATGTGATGAAGCGATAGATATGGCTATAATTTTGCGCTACAGTAGGAAAATCTGACAAGGTAGGACAGATCGACAAACACCGGCGCCTGTGTGTGTGTGTGTGTGTGTGTGTGTCGCATAAGGTGGCTTTCTGCGGCTTGGAAACGGACTCTTTTGAGGAGACCATGGATTTACATTAATTTGTTGACCTGATTCCACGTGCTATGCGCGAATTCTGCAGGCTCACTCTCGCTCGTATCCAAGGTAAATCACTATCATCCCTTACATGTATTTTATTTAACTAAATACATAATTATCAGCTAAAATGCTTGAGCAGATTACTTTACTTCCTGAACAAGTGCGCACCCGAGTCCGTGTTGCTTTCATATTCACGCGAACCGTGGCACGGTTCGAGTGCAATGAACCCAGACCACCTCTTCCAGGTAGTTACCGGTTCGGTACCCCAATGCGCACCCGGGTCCGCATTACAGTGTTCACATTAGCGATTTTTCATGCGAACCGTGCCCCATTCTGAACTAAACTGCCAGTGTGAAAGCACCCTTATCTTAGTTTCAGTTTTCGTTTACGAAAATAACCTTGGGTAAAATTACTCCTTCTACCCTTGTAACCAAGGGCGTAGGTTTAGGGGGGGACGCTAGGTACTAGTCCCAATCAATATTTTGAGATGACAAATTTGTCCCCACCAATATTTAGCAAGCTCCTTTGAACTGCTATTTTGATATTTGCGCTGCATTTGGATCTTTGCGCTGCTATTTGGATCGATTCCAACGGCCAGGACGACGACAGTACAAGATACGCCGTAATTTGATTGGCGGCGGGGTATCTGACAGGCAGGCTACACGCGCGGGCCGGGACTACTTTTTGTGCTTGCACTCTCTGGCAGCGAGCGGGTGGTGTGTGTGTGTGTGTGTGTGTGTGCGCGCGCGCGCGTGACGACGCCGACGGTAAGTTACCAGGGCTGTCTCTCTGCCTGCCATATACAAAAGGCCAGAGTGAGACATTTTAATATTCCGCTTTTTTGCCCCTTTTTGTACTTTGTAGATCAGCTATGTCACCCAAGAAGAAGAAAGGGGACATACGAAGCTTTTTCATAAAGCAGAGTGTAAGTAGGCAAAAATAACTAGCCACACAAATAACTAGCAGTAGTAGTGACTGACCAGGCTTTCAAATGCAGATTCTACTGTGGAAAACAGTATTAACTGGTGATCCTGGTTACCCAGGATATTGTTACAGTTAAACCTAGCTTCTGCAATCTTTCAAGGTTAGGAGCATTAATTAAGTTAGGGGTGTGCAGCACGGATAGACTCATAGAAGTCGCGCTATCATGATAGAATGCTACGTTATCAAGTCACTGAATGTTAATTAGCCTGCCTCAACTTAGAATCTTGCAGTCATAAACAGTGGATCATCTGAGACATTTTTCGTTTCTACATTCTGGTTATGTAATGTATTTGTGAGTGTAGCCTACTTGCTAGACACATGTGCTGGAAAAACATGTTGGCAATGTTAAAATTAAAAAGGCTATTCAAATATTCAAATATAATGAATCATTATTTGATTGATAATATCCAAATAACAATATCTGGTTGGAGGGTTAAACTTGCTAGCCATAGGATAGACTACAAAATTAATTAACCATTTTGTATGCAGGAAAGACAGCATCAAACCACAACAGATTTACATTTATTCATTTAGCAGACACTTTTTATCCAAAGCGACTTACAATTGAGAACAATAGAAGCAGTAAACCTAGGATAACAATATGCAAGTTTTATGACCCTTCCCAGTTTAATCTAATGGACTTTTTTTTTTTTTTAAGAATAGAATATATCAATAGAATTTGATATAGAATACAATATAGGATACAATATAATGAGATGAAGTAGATTCACTTCTGTATTGTGATATTCTGTATTGCCAGCAGTCTGAAATGACAAAGGAAATCGCCATTAAAGCACTGTTACTTATCTTACAACAAAATAATTCCCGGGGGATGGGGGATGGGGGAGGGGGGGATGTCCCCACCAAAGCTGAGACCAAACCTACGCCCATGCTTGTAACTAATCCCATCCAAATAGGGCTTATGACAGAAACTATCTATATTTTAGTGCACTCAATATGCATGCAGCCAATATTTAAATCATATGCTTCCCTCAAGAATCTTTAAGTTAGTTTACAAAACTTAATTTAACACAAGTCAAAGTAAAATTTGCACTAAAGGAACTCTCAGCGAACCTAATGCGAAACGTAATTTTTGTTTATCTTTAATGGCTGTCTTCTACAGTAATCATGTATTTTTTTCCCCCTCTAAGTAGTCCATAACACTGGATTATTGATTTTTAACTACTGAAATATCAAAAGCTTCATGATTACACATCATAGCATCTGCTCTGCTCAAAAGAGGCCTCTTATCGATCCTATCATTGATCTGAATGTTCACAGTACAAGCTAAACTCATAGAATGAAAAGCTTTATCATTTCTTGGCCACAACTGACAGCTTAACAGATTCCGAAAGTGCACCGTCTGATGTTTATATTATGAGAAACTCATCAGTAAGGATAAATTGCCATTTTTGACAGTGTTCGAACACTCTTACCTTTACTTTCATCACTAGATTTTATAATTTGAGATTACAGAAAAAGACAACTTGTTCACAGTGTTAATATGCAGAGGAGATCAGAGCTATAGATGTCACAAGCATTATAGCACCATATTGAATTTAAGATGAAAATTATGCTGTGAGGGATAGTCTTGCAGTCTTAACAATGGCAAGCTCTGTATAAATCTCCTAGATCACGAAATATTCAAAACATTTTTATTCACTAAGCTCTACATGTCAGTAACCACACTTGCATATTCACAAGAGTCAGCTAGGTAGAATTCAACCTAAATAAATATACTGATGAGCCAAAACATAATGACCAGTCACAGATGGGACGAATATTGTTGATTGTCTTCTAAAAAGACCACATGTTAAGGTCTGTGTAGATTAGATGGTAGGCAAGCAATCAGTTGTCAAATCAACATGCTGATGCAGGAGATAAGGGCAGGAATTTGACCAGGGCCAAATTGTTAGACGAATGGGTCAGAGTATCTCTGAAAGTGCATGCTCAAATGCAATAAGGGTTTCCCGTCTGGTCTAAGCCAACCGAAGGTCAGCAGCCATATCACCCTGTAGCCCAAGGCTGTTTGCCTACTGAAGCTAAGCAGGGCTGAGCCTGGTCAGTACCTGGATGGGAGACCTCCAGGGAAAACGTCTCGGTTACGTATGTAACCCTCGTTCCCTGAGTAGGGAATGGAGACGTTACGTCGGATGACGACGAAATGGGGTTTTGCTTAGAAAGCCTATCAACTTCGAGTATTACAAAACGAGCCAATGGCAAAGAAATGCCATGGGTCTGCGGAATTTGCATGACGTAACTCCGCCCCACCTCGTGGGTATAAAAGGAGGAAGTCTGCAACAGCAGTTTATGTTTCTTCGCTGAGGAGCCAAGACTGAGCTCAGGCGATCCCCGCGGTACAGCGGAAAGTGGCAGGAAGACGTAACGTCTCCGTTCCCTACTCAGGGAACGAGGGTTACATACGTAACCGAGACGTTCCCTTTCGTTGTCACTCCGAGTTACGTCGGATGACGACGAAATGGGGTTACCAGTCTAATCACGCCACCTTCTCAGCTGTCTTCCAGTGCCCTGCGTAAATCTGAGATCCCTGTCGTGAGACTAGCACGGACGAAGGACTCCTATTTAGCACAGGAATACCAAGGTACACTGGGGAGCATATCCCACAATTTTAGAGGAAATATGCAATTATTGCCAACCCAGAGGGGGGGACTTAGAGAATACACATATGACCCGAAGGATGCATATGGAGAACACTGGGGTGTCCAGCCGCAGGTGGAATATTTCAACCCCAGGGGTGGCAAGGTGGCTTGCCAAGGGAAAGACACATGCTCGAGAGAGGCTTACAGTGGAAATACACATGTGGGGGTCGCTCAGGGGAGGGACCATGCACACGGGAGGCACCTAGCCGGCGCGCAGGCAATAGACACTGGCGGCGACGTCAGAAGTGCTGGAGGAACTCAGGGCTTTCGGAGAAGCTCACCTGAGGGGAATATCGCACATATCCAGTCCGTGGAGTGGAATGGCGAGCAAGCGAAGACACCTGAGCGGGTCCAGTACTAGCTAGTTGAAGCGAGTACATGAGAGGACACAGGCTCCACTCGGAGATTGTAAAATCTGGCGAATGTGTTCGGTGTCGCCCAGCCTGCAGCTCTGCAGATGTCTGTTAGCGAGGCGCCATGCGCTAGAGCCCAAGAGGACGCCACACTCCGGGTGGAGTGGGCAGTCACACCAAGGGGGCACGGTCGACCTTGCTGCTGGTAAGCCAAAGCAATGGCGTCCACTATCCAGTGAGACAACCTTTGCTTGGAGAGAGCCTTTCCCTTCAGCTTCCCACCATAACAGACAAAGAGCTGGTCTGAGGTCCTGAAACACTGGGTTCTGTCCACATAGGTGCGGAGAGCATGTACTGGACAGAGCAGTGCCAAGGCTGGGTCTGCCTCCTCCAGGGGCAGCGCTTGCAGGTTCACCACCTGGTCCCGGAAGGGAGTGGAAGGAACCTTGGGCACATATCCAGGCCGGGGTCTCAGGATCACGTGAGAGTAAGCCGGCCCGAATTCCAGGCACGCTTCGTCAACGGAGAATGCGTGCAGGTCCCCTACCCTCTTGATGGAGGCCAGTGCAACCAGGAGCGCTGTCTTCATTGACAGGAACTTAAGCTCCACTGACTGCAGAGGCTCAAAGGGAGCACTCCGCAGGGCAGTTAGCACCACTGCGAGGTCCCAAGAGGGAACGAGAGGAGGGCGAGGAGGATTCAGTCTCCTCGCTCCTCTCAGGAACCTGACGATCAGGTCGTGCTTCCCCAAAGACTTACCTTCAACAAGGTCATGCTGTGCGGCAATGGCGGCGACATAGACCTTTAGGGTGGAGGGAGACAGCCTTCGCTCCAACCCATCTTGTAGGAAGGAAAGCACGACACTAATCGAACATCTCCGGGGGTCTTCTCGGTGAGAAGAGCACCAGCTGACGAAGAGGTTCCACTTCAACGCATAGAGATGTCTCGTGGACGAAGCTCTAGCGGAAGTGATGGTAGCCACCACCGGTGGTGGTAATGTACTCAAACCTGCCTCGTCCCGTCCAGGAGCCACACGTGGAGGTTCCAAAGATCGGGACGAGGGTGCCATAGGGTGCCCCGTCCCTGAGAAAGAAGGTCCTTCCTCAGAGATATGGGCCAGGGAGGTGCTGTCGCGAGGAGAACTAGTTCGGAGAACCAGGTCCTGGTGGGCCAGTGAGGCGCAACCAGCATGACCTGCTCCTCGTCCTCCCTGACCTTGCGCAAGGTCTGCGCAAGAAGGCTCACTGGGGGAAACGCATACTTGCGGCCCTGCGGCCAGCTGTGCGCCAGAGCATCCGTGCCGAGCGTACCCTCGGTCAGGGAATAATACTGGGCGCAATGGGTCGAGTCGTGGGAGGCAAACAGATCTATCAGTGCATCCCCGAACTGGTCCCAAATCAGCTGAACCGACCGGGGATGGAGCCGCCATTCTCCCGGGAGGAGGTGAAACCGTGAGAGCTCGTCGGCTACACAGTTCAGAGCTCCGGGGATATAAATGTCACGAAGCGACCTCAGATGCTTCTGACTCCATAAGAGGAGGTGGCGGGCGAGTTGTGACATACAGCGGGAGCGTAGACCACCTTGACGGTTGATGTACGCTACAGTGGCGGTATTGTCTGATCGGACTAGTACGTGTGGCCCTTGAGCACGGCCCGGAAGCGGCGCGGAGCAAGACGTACAGCCAGCAACTCGAGGCAATTGATGTGCCATAGGCGCTGGGGTCCCATCCAGGAGCCCGCGGCAGCACGTCCATTGCACATGGCGCCCCAGCCCGTGGAAGAGGCATCTGTCGATACAACAACATGCCGCGAAGCTCGTTCCAGGGGCACTCCGGCCCGTAGAAAGCTGAGGTTCGCCCACGGGGTGAAGGTCTGACGGCAGGTCGGAGTAACTGGTACTCGGAGGGTGCCGGAGGGTGCGGTCTCATATGAAGCAATCCGAGCGGCGTTGCCGCGGCTGCAGATGCCATATGCCCCAGGAGCCTCTGAAAAAGTTTCAGTGGAACCGCACTCTTGCCCTCGAACTGTCTCAGGCAAGTCAGCAGTGACTGCGCGCGCTCGCTTGTAAGCTGCGCGGACATGGCGACCGAGTCGATTTCCATACCGAGAAAAGAGATCCTCTGCACGGGGCAAAGTTTGCTCTTCTCCCAGTTGACCCGAAGGCCCAGACGGGCTAGGTGCCGGAGCACAAGGTCCCTGTGTTCGCAAACCTGATCTCGAGAGTGAGCTAGAATCAGCCAGTCGTCGAGATAGTTCAGGATGCGAACCCCGTGTTCCCGAAGAGGAACAAGGGCTGCCTCGACGACCTTCGTGAAGACGCGAGGAGACAGGGCTAACCCGAATGGGAGAACCGCGTACTGATATGCCTGCCCCTCGAAAGCAAACCGTAGAAACGGCCTGTGTCGAGGGAGAATGGAGACATGAAAGTAGGCGTCCTTCAGGTCGATCGCTGCAAACCAATCCTGGGGCCGTACACATTCGAAAATGCGCTTGGCAGTGAGCATCTTGAATGGCAGCCTGTGAAGGGAGCGGTTCAGCACGCGCAGGTCCAGGATTGGCCGTAACCCACCGGATTTCTTCGGGACAATGAAGTACGGGCTGTAGAAGCCGGACCTCATTTTGGCTGGAGGGACAGTCTCGATCGCACCCTTCGCCAGCAGGGTAGCAACCTCCGCTCTCATGATGGGGGCATTGCCACCGACCATAGTGGAGCGAACTCCCCTGAAGCGGGGAGGAGACCGCGCGAACTGAATCGCGTAGCCGAGCCTGATCGTTCGGGCGACCCAGCGGGACAGGTGGGGAAGCTCTAACCAGGCTCACAAGAACTGTACCAGCGGGGTCATGCGAACCACAGACTTCCCGTCGGTGGGGCAGCGAGGCGGAATGACTGTCCCGGACGTGGACGGCATAGCGGCCCAGTGTCGGGGCATAGTCATTGACCGCGTCCTGACAGAGGAGACCAGGGAAGGACGAACGTTCCACGGGGGTCTGCTCTGCCAGGGAGCTGGCGACAGAGGGGGATGAGAGCTGCACGGTCCGGGACGGCGCGTGCTGTCATCCGGCTCCGGGACAGAGGGGGACGAGGGGTGCACGGCTCGGAGGCGGCGCACCGTGTCGTCCGAGAACTCTGTGTGCTCAGGGATGAACATGTCACTTCTTTCTTTAACCACATTAGGGTGCTGCCCACCCGTGGGTGAGCAGCGGGGGGTGGAGAACAAAAGATTCTCCCCCGGCCCTCCACCGGGGGAAGGAGTGGTCCTGCTACCATCTCCTGAGAAGTGAGAGTCATCCCTGAGCAGCCCGTCTCAGGAGCGCCGCTTAGCCCGGCGTTTAGCGGGGGGCGGGGCAGGAGAGGGCTGGGGCGCCTTCTTACGGCTTCCTCCGCGACCGGGCCCGGGTGGAGGCTGTTGCTTGGGCCGGGCGGGAGGGGGGGAACCGCAGGAGGGCGCCCTCGGCGGCGATCAGGCTGAGGATTCTGCCCGGTCGGCTGGGTGGAGACAGCAGCGGGCCGTCGGGGCAGAATGTGCTTGATCGCCTCAGTCTGTTTCTAAGCAGTCGAGAACTGTTGGGCAAAATCCGCGACTGCACCGCCGAAAAGGCCGGCCTGTGATATGGGGGTGTCGAGCAGAAGGGACCGCTCGGCATCCCGCATATCAGCGAGGTTCAGCCAAAGGTGTCTCTCCTGGACTACGGCTGTGGACATCACCAAACCCAGGGAGCGTGCGGTCACCTTCGTCGCCCGGAGAGCGAGGTCGGTGGCGGCACGCAGCTCATTGAAGAGCCCTGGGTCTGTCCTCCCCTTGTGCATGTCCTTGAGCATCTGGGCCTGGTAGACCTGCAGAATGGCCATGGCATGCAAAGAGGTGGCTGCCTGTCCCGCCGCTCTGTAGGACTTCGCCACTAATGTAGACGAGTACCTACAGGCCTTGGATGGGTGCTTAGGCTCACCACGAGAAGAAGCGCTCTGAGGACACAGCTGCATCGCAACAGAGCGTTCAACCGGGGGGAGCCCAGTGTACCCACGGGCAGCCGCCTCATCGAGGGGAGGAAAGGCGGATGAAACCAACGAGCGGTCACGGGAAGACATGGGAGTCTTCCAGGACTTCGAGATTTCATCATGCACATCCGGGAAGAAAGGTATTGGGGTTTGCCGCGGACGGGGGTCTGCGGCCTTACCCAAGTACCAATCATCCAACCGCGAGCGCTCAGGACAGGGTGGAGGGGACCACTCTAGTCCGATGCTCGCGGCGGCCCGGGCAAGCATGGCCGTCATCTCCGGATCAGACTCGGACGCAGCCGTATGCACACCGGAAGGTGGCAGCTGTGCCGAGTCTTCACTTCCAAAAGAATCAGACCCACCTTGTGATGCTGCGATGGACATGGCGTCCTCCTCTGGAGCGCCAAAGGAAATCCGCGGGGCATCAGAAGATGGACCCGCGGAAATCCCCTGAACACTCGCGGGTTGCAACACTGGAGAGGGTGCGGCTGGGCACGGACGCATAGTCGGCGCTTTGTTCCAAACCGTCACCCTCAGATCACCCTGGCCACCAGCCGAAGTAGGGCCTCTCGAGGAGACACTAGATCGGGGTGTGGATGAGGGGACCCTCACTCTTGCGAGATCATGGAGCCTCGATCGTAGTGTTGTGATAGTCATGTTCCCGCAGTGAGAACATGACTCATCCACGAGCGCTGCTCTAGCGTGATCAAAGCCCAAACACACTATGCAGCGCTCGTGCCCATCAGAGTCGGCAACCAGTCTACCGCAACCAGAAGTGCACGGGCGGTGCATCTTTAAAAAGACGTGCCCGTGCAAGCTCTTTTTGTGAGAGAAAAGAAACTCTGAGAGTGTTGAAGCGCCCGGGGAGAAACACACTCGCTGGCAAACCACACCACAGATAAGCAGGAAGTGCGCACTCGCCGGGAGATTGCCGTCACACCAACACCAGAGAATCTCGCTCGTCTGTAAAAGCTGACAGTTCAGAGATGGCTTGTGGAACGAAGGATTAACTTGGCTCCGAAGCGAAAACATGAAACTGCTGTTGCAGACTTCCTCCTTTTATACCCACGAGGTGGGGCGGAGTTACGTCATGCAAATTCCGCAGACCCATGGCATTTCTTTGCCATTTGCTCGTTTTGTAATACTCGAAGTTGATAGGCTTTCTAAGCGAAACCCCATTTCATCGTCATCCGACGTAACTCGGAGTGACAACGAAAGGGAACCAGGTTGCTGCTGGAAGAGGTGTTAGTGAGTACAGTAGGGGGTGCTCACCATGTGGTCTGTGTGGGTCCTGATGCCCCAGTATAGTGATGGGGACACTATACTGTAAAAAAAGCACCGTCCTTCGGATGAGATTAAACCGAGGTCAAATTTGCCCATTGGCCTCTGTCCATCATAGCCTCCTAATCATGCCCATATATACTGATTGGCTCTATCACTCTGTCTCCTCTACACCAATAAGCTGTTGTTTGGTGCGTTCTGGCGCAGTATGGCTGCCGTCACATCATCCAGGTGGATGCTGCACATTGGTGGTGGTTGAGGAGATTCCTCTTTCCATGTGTAAAGCGCTTTGAGTATCCGGAAAAGAGCTATATAAATGTAACAAATTATTTATTATTATTAAGGTTGTCTACTGCACAAATCACTCAATTTTAATGATGGTTATGGGAGGAATGTGTTACAACACACAGTGCATCATACTCTGTTGCATATGGGGCTGCATAGCCACAGACCAATTAGTGTGCCTATGATGACCCCTGTCCACCGTTGAAAGCACCTACAATGGGTACGGAGCAGTGGAAGAAGTTTGCCTGGTCCGATGAGTCCTGTTTTCTTTTACACCTTGTGGAAGGCCATATGTGTGCAGCGTTTACCTGGGAAAGTGATGGCACCACGATGCACTGTGGGATGACGACAATCCGGTGGAGGGAGTGTTATGCTCTGGTCAATGTTCTGCTGGGAAACCCTGTGTCGGGCCATTCATGTTGATGTAAATTTGACACATGCCACCTACCTAAAACATTGTTGCAGACCAGGTACACCCCTTCATCACAAAGTGGCCTCTTCTAGCAGGACAATGTACCCTGCCACACTGCACACATTGTTCAGGAAGGGTTTGAGGAACATGATAAAGAGTCTAAGGTGTTTCCCTGGCCTCCAAATTCCCTATATCTCAATCCAACTGAGCATCTGTGGGATGTGCTAGACTCAACAAGTTCGATCCACAGCAACCTACAGAACTTGAAGGATTAGCTGCTAACGTCTTGGTGAAAGATAGCATAATAGGCAAGTAGTCATAATTTTTTGGCTCATTGGTGTATATTGTTTGTAAACTTGCTTGTTTTGTAAATTGCCTTGTGTTGTATAACTTGTTTCATTTTGCTGAAAATAACATATCATGTAACGCTTCGAACATGCTTCAAAATACACTACCCTGAAAATATATTTGATGGAGCACAAAGCATGACAAATATCCACGGTCTCATCAGCACTATAGACATCTCTGTGCATATCTCTTCCCCATTATCCTATCCATTTCAAAATATTTCCCAATCCAAACAGGCCACAAGCCAAGAGGCTGCAGGTGTCGTCTCTGCATCAGAAAGTGGGAAACTCCACATACTCTATAATATTCATGACTACAGGTCCAGGCAATGAATCAGTGTGACATTGTAACACCAACATCACATTACTTATATTTCCCTTCCCCCAGGCGTTTTCTGCAGCTAATTTGCCCAACTGATTGGCAGTTTTTTTCTCTTCTCTTTTTCTTTATCTGCCCTTGTGGAAAAAGTATCTGTTTCTTCCCATAGTAGTTAGAGAGTCTCCATTCCCTAGTGGGCCCGGTGATAAATGACGTGTCTGCTGCCGTTTATCAGGCAGATCTTGTGATCTAACGTATGAATTCTCATCTCACACCTTTTTTTCCCTCTTCCACTTTCATCCCCCCAGCCTCCAAACAGAGGGGACAGAGGAACGTAAAGTATCTGAGGTAATTTTCTTCAGACAAGAGAAGGAGAAAAGGGAGAGAAGCAGAAAACTATAAGGAGAGAGACAAGACGATAGAGAAAAATAGGTAAAGAACAGGGTTTCTACAGTAGTGCAACAACCAGTTTAGGTTGGACCCAGATTTTACATTGGACATCAAAACATTGCAATTTAATAATAATAATACCCTAATATTTGATTAAGCCCAACAATACTCAAAATTGTTAACATGTAGAAAGAAAAAGAATTGTTAGGAAACCTTAAATGTCTCCCATGTTCTCTTTTTAAAAATATGATTTCATTTTACTGAATCAATTTGATTACATTAACAAAAGTCATTTTTAAAGGCTATATGAGGTAATTGCTGTATTTTACACAGCTGGCTGAATAGGAACAATAACAATTTGGTTTGGAAGTATATTTTCTTCTTTTCATTGTTTCATGCTCTTGACAACCAATAATTCACCACTCATAACAAATTTTAGTGGGCACAAAGGTATCCTTGTTTTAAGCAAAACTCTGGGTTTTCTTTTTCAGAATGGGAAGTGTCAAACCCAAGAAAGCAGGGTTAGTCAAGCCCATTTCTTTAAGAGAAGTAACTTAACTCATTTACCATTGTAGAGTCATTTACCATTGTAACTTACTCTGTGAACCTAACCTGGGGAGCATTTCCCAAAAGCATTGTTAGCCAACTATGGTCGCAAGTTCTGTCGTTATCAGCATAGTTCAACGAGTCGGTGTTCCCCCGAAAACAGTTCTACTGAACATTCGCAAACAGCATTGCAAAGTTGCGTGGTTGGAAGCATAGTTTCTTGTTTATGTCACCGATGTTAAGGCCAAGGGTTATTTACCACACTCCGGAGGAGCAGACACCAGAGGACACCAAGAGGCAGACAACCAAAGTGAATTTAAAAGGCAAGTCTTTATTTAGTAACAAAAAGATAAAAGCAGGGGCCGGGACGTTCGTGGCTGTAGCTTTGGTGAGATACGGGGAGGGGAGTGCTGGTATGTACTTTTCCGTTCTTCAGGTAAGTATATTCCTCTCTGGGTGGGCTCGTGGGACAGACAGTGACTCTCGTCGTCAGACTCGCTGAATAAGCTCGTGGAACAGACAGTGGCTGTTCTCGTCGTCAGACTCGTTGAATAAGTTCGTGGGACGGACAGTGGCTTTTCTCGCCGTCAGACTCGTTGGATCAGCTCATGGGACAGACAGTGGCTTTCCTCGCCGGCAGACTCGTTGAATCAACTCGTGGGACAGACAGTGGCTTTTCTCGCCGTCAGACTCGTTGAATCAGCTCGTAGAGCGGCAGCAGATCAGACAAAGCAGACTCTCCTTAGTACTCTGTTCACAGAACAGCAATGGTGAGTACAGAATCCAGCAGTTAATAACTGAGCCTTCTCTTACCACAGGACAACGATAGCAGAATGCAGCAGCGGATGGCAGAATTTCTGTTCACAGAACAGCAGGGGGACAGATCAGTTTGAACGAATCTTCAAAGTTATGGGTCAATTTCATCCGTCAGAGAAAACAGTTGTTTGATCTCACCACACTTGTGCATAAATCACTCTTGTAAATCTCTACACGTGTTTATTTCACTCTTTCAGACACTGCAAACTCACTCTACCTTCACAGCGATTAATCAACTCGTTTCTCTTCATAGGGTGGATGATCCAAGGAACAGTGGTCTCAGAAGATGAACATGGATTCAGCGATCTTCCCAGCCGTTACCCTTACTGTTCTTTGCTCTGTCAACAGGATAACACACACTGCCCACAAACACAGGTTAGTCGCACACTGGTGATGGTAAATCTTTACATGTGATTTTCTCCAGAAGGTAACTCATAAAAGGGTGCACTTAACTTTTCCCTCGGTGAATCACATGAATCCTACAGCGGGTTTCCACTCTCTTCTGCCAATCACTCTCCTTCTTCCTCCTTATAATTTTCTCACTTACTTCGTTGCGTTGCTGTTCGTGGTTTCTAAAAGACTCACTTAATGAGCATGCCTCAGGGGACCCAACATGGAACACCGATCATGCCTTAAACCTCAGCTTTCCACACTTGCCGCCGCTCACTGTCACTGCTACAATCCACTCGAGCGGCACTCTCCTACTGCCAGAACATTTTTTCTTCCACCCTTTACTGTGCTTCAAGCCCCTCTCTTTATACTCCTTTTTCCCGGGCATTTGGTTCAATGAAGCGCTAATCATTGGCTTCAGCTGGCGCTCATAAGAGTCGGCAGCCATGATGTGTAAACCCAGAGCCGGCCCGGTGTTACACCGGCATTTCCTCCCCCTGGAAACGAGTCAACAAATTTTTTTTGGTTCCTGGTTTGTTCACCTGGTGACATTTACATGACATGTGGACTCAATAAATATTCTTATTTTAGGCTTATCAGCCAAATAAGCAAGCTGACATTCAGTACAATCTATATTTTTTATTCTGAATACATACAAATATGTATTTTAGTTTGTCAAGATATTTAATGCGTCGTTTTTGAAGAGTGCGGATGTGCGAACGCGCTCTAGTATGTAAGAACGAGCCTATGATTGAATCTGAAAATAAAGCTAAATAACTGAGAAAAATAACTGAAAAAAAAGCAATTAAGTATCTTTAGGTATTTTGACAAGCATTTTTGCAGTGCAGGTACCTTCATTCATTGCCCATATTTTCATCATGCAGACACCGTGTGACAAAAATGGCATGTCCTTTCATACATGATCTTGTAGATGAGAAGGCTGCATTAATTCATAGGGAGTTACATTTACGTCGGGAGAGGATTTTTAATTTTTTTTTAGCATTACCATTTTTTAATGGTAGTTTTCTATATAACATCAGGGATTCAGAGCACATTAGTAAGGCCACGGTATGCAGAACGGTAAGGAAAGTGTGCCTCGGTCTCACACTCTTTCTTAGAATTTTGGTGTTGTTTCCTGGGAACAAACCCGTGAGAGCAATCAAAGAGGAGGTTTACAGGATTGCAGGTCAGTGGTGTAGAAATCGGTTAAATGATGATAATCTGATAAATGACGTTCAGTTCATAACATCTTGCTGTGACCTCTGGAAGTAGTAATTAGAATTTCCTTTAGGATTTCCAATGTAGTTGGATGCATTGATGACACGCATATTCCCATCATCACACCTTCCGAAAATGAAACAGATTACTGTATGGAATCAGATGGAAGGGTAGTCCGAGATATTTGTCGTAACCACCACTACAGCTGTTAAATAAACACAAAATATTCACTATTTATTTGGTCATCTTTATTTCATTCAAATACAAAAGCAACAGTTATCCTTTTTCCTGTTGGATTTTAATATTCTTTCAAAACCTGGTATTATGCCTATCACCTCTTCATCTCTCAGTGGTGGTGGTGCAGGTCATCCATTTTGCGACCCTCTGCCATCTTGCTAAGGCTGAATAAAAGTCAAACTTTAATTTCATTACCCTAATTAAGAAATGTAACAGGTAATTATGTGAAAAGAGCATTAGACTGTTTGTAAAGTCATGTAGCCTATACCCATGAACCTTTTAAAGCTTTACCTGATTGAATTATGTTTTTATACTTTTTTAGCTGCTGCCACAATCTTTTTTTGTTTTTTTCTTATTTTTTTGCCGTGGGATACCATGAAAATGAATAGTAGTTCAATAACTTACCGTTCTGCCTGTTTTCACCTCTGATAAATGTAACCGTGATTAAGAATAAAAATTACGTATTGACTCGGAAGTATGCGGACGTCTTTTTGTCGGGTACTGTTGCCATGGTGAATCGTAATTTCAAAGCTCCATTGATCATGGATTTTCATAGTCATAGACTATGAAACTATATAGTAACTATTAATATAGTAACTATATTACCTATACTATATTTTCATAGTTATATACTATATTAGCATGTGCTTAACTCAGAGTTGATTGAACTAACTCAATTCAGCTGTTCTGAAACAGAAAACGTACTCGGTTACTAACGTAACCTCGGTTCTCTCTAGAGAGGGAACGAGTACTGCGTAATAGCTTACGCTAGGGGAAAAACTCTTTTCCGCGAGATATTGAAGCCAAAAATTATCCTTAATTTTTTATTAATGTAAAACGCTTTGCAGCAGCAAGCAAACATAGGCGAAACAGCTCGCGCGCCTATTGGTTGCTCTGCAGCAAATGCAGCAGCCTATCGAGAGAGACTCTGCGTGACGTAATGACCAATGGGGGCAATCCGCGCCCATATCGTCACGTCCCGCCAGAAGGGGCGTGGTCTCGCCCTATAAATATGCTCGTTAGGCTGATACAAGCTGGTTTTTATCGCTGAAGCGAACCAGAGCGTATTCCACGCACGGCAAGATACGCAGTACTCGTTCCCTCTCTAGAGAGAACCGAGGTTACGTTAGTAACCGAGTACGTTCTCTTACGAGAGTATCTCTCGTACTGCGTAATAGCTTACGCTAGGGGAACACAATGCAACACGCTGTGCGTACAGGGATCCAACACCAAAGTCCCAGGGGCCGAAGCCCAGGGCTCATGTAGTGCATAATCACCATAAACTCACATAGAGTAGAGGAAGAGAGGCTGGAAGCGTCATTCCCTATAAAAAAGCACCGAGCGGGGCTATTATATGACAATCAAACGCGCAGCCAGGGTGAGAGCATTCAGCCTGATCTGGGTGGCCATACGTTAGTCAATACTCATGGGGCTGCAGTAAACTCAGCATCTGGGCCGCACAGCGGGGCAGATAACACTGAATTTAGACCGCCAAAAGCTTAGCTTGTAAGGCGGGTACCTCCAGGTTATAGTATTTTATAAATGTAGACGGCGAGGCCCAGCCTGCGGCCGTACAGATATCTTGCAGGGAAACCCCGCTAGACCATGCCCACGAAGAGGCCACGCCTCTCGTGGAGTGCGCCCTGACACCCAAGCGCCTGTAAGTCCCCTATGCGCTTCACTGAAGCGAGAGCCATGAGAAACACTGTCTTGAACGACAGGTGTTTCATGTCCACCAGCTGGATTGGCTCGAACGGGGCGCCTTTCATGGCCTCCAGGACCGTGGAAAGGTCCCACGTCGGGACTGAAGGGGGCCTTGGGGGGTTCAGCCTCCGAGCTCCCCTAAGGAAACGCACGACTAAGTCGTTTTTCCCCAGCGACTGGCCAGACACCGGTTTTGCAAACGTTGCTATGGCCGCCACATATACTTTGAGCGTGGATGGGGTCCTGCCCTTATCCAGTAGCTCTTGAAGGAAGGAAAGCACTTCCGAAACCCCGCACTCCACAGGTGAAAGGCTCTGGGCCTGACACCATGCAGAGAAAACAGACCATTTCGAGGAGTAGAGCCGCCTGGTAGACGGAGCTCTAGCCTGCGCGATCGTGTTTAACACTCCCTCTGGGAGGCTAGCGGGTACCCGTTGATGGCCCATGCGTGCAGGGACCATAACTCCGGGCGAGGGTGCCAAATCGAGCCCTCCGCCTGAGAGAGGAGGTCTCTCCTCAATGGTACAGGCCATGGGGCAGTGCTGGCCAGCTGCATCAAGGCAGGGAACCACGTCTGGTTCGTCCAGAGCGGGGCTACAAGCAGCACTGGGCATCCATTCTCCCTGATTCGTTCCAACACCTGAGGCAGGAGCGAGACAGGAGGAAAAGCATATAGGGGGCAGCGGGGCCAAACATGAGCCAGCGCGTCCTTGCTTTTCGAGAAAAACTCCGGGCAATGAGCGTTTTCGTGGGACACGAATAGGTCCACCTGAGCTCTGCCGAACGTTTTCCACAGCAGCTGGACCGTCTGCGGGTGCAGCGACCATTCCCCTGCTGGAACATTGTTCCTGGACAGTCTGTCTGGTCCCACATTCAGGTGACCAGGCACGTGCGCTGCTCTCAGTGAGAGCAGGTTGTGCTGAGCCCAAACCAGGAGGCGTTCCGTCAACCTGTAAAGGTTTCGTGACCTGACGCCACCCTGGCGATTTATGTATGCCACCACCGACATGTTGTCCGACCGGACCAAGACGTGGTGGCCTGTTATCTGGGGACAAAAACGCCGTAGCGCTTTGTCGACTGCTATCATCTCCAAGCAGTTTATGTGAAGGAGCTTTTCCCGTTCTGACCACAGGCCAGCTAGCGGTCTGCCCTCGAGCAGCGCTCCCCACCCCGAGGTGGAGGCGTCTGTAGACACCACCTTTACACTCGAAGCAGTCCCCAGGCTCACACCTGACTGATAGCAGTCGGTTTTTCTCCAAGGTTCCAGAGCTGACACACACTGAAGGTCGACCCTGAGGCGAAACAGACCCGCTGTCCATGCCCTGGGTGGAACCCGCGCTTTCAGCCACATCTGCACTGGGCGCATGCGGAGCATGCCCAACTGGAGTACAGAGGCTGCTGAGGCCATCAGCCCCAGCATTTTCTGAAACCTTTTGAGCGGGACTATCGCGCCGTGGCGGAAGGATTTCACGCCGCGCTGAATATTTAGTACGCGCTCTGGTGACAGGCGTGCTTTCATGGACAGCGAGTCCAACACGGTTCCCAGAAAGGAAATTTTCTGACTGGGAGACAGTGAGCTCTTCGCCCAATTGACTGTGAGGCCCAGCTTCTCGAGGTGCTCGAGTAATGCGGCCCTGTGTTCTATGAGCTCCGATCGCGATCGAGCTAGAATCAGCCAATCGTCCAAGTAGTTCAGGACTCGCATGCCCTGAAGTCTCAGGGGTGCGAGTGCCGCGTCCATGCACTTCGTAAATGTACGAGGTGCTAGGGACAGGCCGAACGGCAGGACTGTGTATTGATATGCCTGGCCCTCGAAGGCAAATCTCAAGAATCGCCTGTGATGGGACGCTATTTGTATTTGGAAATAGGCGTCTTTCAGATCTATCGACACAAACCAGTCCCCGTAGCGCACCTGCGCGAGGATTTTCCTGGTCGTAAGCATTCTGAACTGGCGTTTCACAAGCACTCTGTTCAGCTGTCGCAGATCTAAAATGGGTCTGAGACCCCCATCCTTTTTCGGTACCAGAAAATATCTGCTGTATAGGCCCCCTTCGCTCTGAGCCTGAGATAAAGGTTCTATAGCCCCTTTGCTCAGTAGTTTCGCTATTTCGGCACGAAGTAGATGAGATACTTCGTTTTTCACCGTAGTTTCGACGCGCGCCGTGTGACGGCGCGGGCGTCGCGCGAATTGTAGCGAGTAGCCTCTCTTTATAGTGTTCAGCACCCATTCTGATACCCCGGGAAGCTTTGACCACGCATCTGCGTGAATAGCTAGAGGCAGAATGAAATCCGGGCTCTGGCCGCGACAAAACGGCAGCTCGAGAGCCCGTGCATACTGGGAACACAACACCGTGTTTACAGCGTTCGAGGCGGGGGGCGCGCTGATCACAGCGGGCGACCTGGCCGCGCTCAGCTTCTTTATGGCAGATTGTGCATAAAAAGCGAGCGGGGAAGATCCCGTGGGAATCGGCGTGTCTGTGAGAAAATGTGGGCGCGGGGCTGCGGGCACATTTAATACACTGAAAACACTGTCGTTCATGGCCGACTGAATGTGTGTTGGTTTCGTTTTTACAGAACACGCAGCATGTAGTGTGAGCGGGCATGGTGACATGGGCGCTTGCACTACATTGTTTGCACAATCGACCGGAGTCGATTTTATTTGTGCTAGCCCTGCACCGTGGCGGGCTGTGTTTGTGTGTGGGAATGGGCACTGGGTGGGCATTCTTACAACACTCATAACACCTTCGGCCGTGGCCGGAACACCAGAAAATGCACTCTTTATTGGATTTATCTGGGTAGCCGTAAGAACGGCTTTTGTGCGCAGGCAAACGGGCTGTGACACCGGCTGACTCTCTGCGAAATACACTGGGACAGTCGCGATGTTTGGAACTGACCGAGCGAGAAGTTTCAGTGAAAATCCGGCCGCAGCGGGATTTGAACACCGTCGTTTTCCTAGAATGGCTAGGAAGATTTTGAGGCCTCGGGCTTGATCTCAATCCTCGGCCGGGGCCCGCGCTGAGGGGGGCGGCGTCCAGCAGAGCGAGAGCGCGGTCTTTGGTCTCGGGCGTGGCGGCGCTGTGAAGCGGCGGCGGCGGCGGGCGGTGCAGGCTGCGGCTGAGAGCTGCGAGCAGGCGGCGGTTTAGAGCGACCTGCAGCGGAGCTCGAGCGCTTCGGAAGGAAGTGCTTCATGGCCTGCGAAGTTTTTTGTACCTCCATGAATCTGTCCGCGAAGTCTGTGACGGCAGATCCGAAAAGGCCCGCTTGGGAAATGGGCGCGTCGAGGAACACAGAGCGCTTTGCTTCCGTCATCTCGGACAGCGTCAACCATAAGTGTCTCTCAGCCACGGTGAGAGAGGCCATGTTTCGTCCTATGGCCTGTGCAGCGGCTTTAGTAGCGCGAAGAGCGAGGTCTGTAGCGCTTCTCAGGTCCGCCACGCAGATCGCTCCGGGTCCTTCCTCGTCCAGTTTAAGGAGAAGGTCGGCCTGGAAAATCTGCAGGATAGCCATAGTGTGCAGCGCTGAAACTGCTTGCCCGGCGGCGGTGTAAGCGCGACCGTGCATGGATGACGTCACTCGGCAGGCTTTAGAAGGAAGCGTCGTGTGCGCGCGCCGTCCAGCGGAGGGCGGGCAGAGATGAGACGCTACAGCTGGTTCCACAGGAGGAACAGAAAGGTATCCTCTTTCCTTCGCGCCATCCACAGAGGAGAAGGCAGCAGAAGCAGAGGTACGCAGCCTGGCGGAGAAGGGGGCGTTCCACGATTTCGTCACTTCCTCGTGAAGTTCCGGGAGGAAGGGCGCGGGCCGCGATTTCGTCGGAGCCTCGTCATTTCCGAGAAAGCGTCAGTCCATTCTGTTGCGCGGCGGCTGCGCGGGCGCCTCCCAATCGAGGCCGATGCTTTCAACGGCCTGAGAGAGCAGACGCATCAGCTCAGTCTCAATGCCGGCTCTCTTACCAGTGGTCTGGCGGGAAACGCTAGCGGAGGGGAGATCCACAGAGCTCGCCCAATCCTCACTATCTGACGCCAGAAGAGAACACGCCTCGGAGGGTTCGTCAAGCTCGTGGATGGACGCGGCGGCAGGCGGCGGCCGTTGTCCGTCAGTGAGCGACTCGAGCGAAGCCGGCGAAGCTGGCGGGCGAACCGGCGAGCTTTGGCGGGCTGGAGAAAGCTCGGGAGCGCGCTGGGCGCGGCGCGGCGCTTCTTGCGGCGCGGCACCACGGCGGGCTGCGGTGAAGGCTCGGAGAATGATGCCAGGCGCGTCCTCAGAGTCACCATGGACAAAAGCTCGCAATGAGGGCATCCGCCGTCAGCGAGCGCGATAGCCGCGTGATCCTCACCCAGGCAGGAAACACAGATGACGTGTCGGTCTCCATCGCTGAGCGGGGCGCGGCACGAGCCACAGGAAGGCATCTTTAAAAAGACGCTGCTCTTTTGAGAGAGAAGTGTAAGTCGCGTCAAGTAAGCGAACAAACACTTCTCAACAGAGAAATACACAGAGTGTTGAAAGGATATATAACGCCGGAAAGCGCAGCAGGTACGGCAGTTGAAGGCGGCGAGGCCAGCGACTCCAGAGCTCGTCCCGCTGAAAAGCTTGCTTCGACGGCGCGGCTTCTCACTCCGGATCCAGCGATGCGTGTGCTTCGCTGAAGAGGTAAAAATCAGCTTGTATCAGCCTAACGAGCATATTTATAGGGCGAGACCACGCCCCTTCTGGCGGGACGTGACGATATGGGCGCGAATTGCCCCCATTGGTCATTACGTCACGCAGAGTCTCTCTCGATAGGCTGCTGCATTTGCTGCAGAGCAACCAATAGGCGCGCGAGCTGTTTCGCCTATGTTTGCTTGCTGCTGCAAAGCGTTTTACATTAATAAAAAATTAAGGATAATTTTTGGCTTCAATATCTCGCGGAAAAGAGTTTTTCCCCTAGCGTAAGCTATTACGCAGTACGAGAGATACTCTCGTAAGAGAACTCAGAGTTTCCCATCTCAGAGTTAAATTTTTAACTCAGAGTTGGTTTGACTTCCTTACTGAAACACAGGCCCCAGGTAAGCTAACTCAAACAGAATACAAAACCGTGAAAAACTCATTCCCAACAAATAAAAAGTTAATCAACAATTATACAGTTAATCAAATTAAAGTTAATCAAAATGTATATATAATATTATTATATTGTTAGTTGCATTTTATTTTTCGCATTTATCATTGTTTTTCCTTGTGTGTATGACCTTGTCTGTGACCCATTTTTGACCAGTTGTCACCACTGATTCACGTGGAAAAAATAGACAATCACCTTCAGCTGAAATAGGGCGTATTTTTGCTATGCCCCAAAGTCTGAGGGGAATGAACACATAGTAACTGTGCCACAACAAACGTCATACTCATCCACCCACCACTTAATGCTGGGCTTGGAAAGGCAGACAAATGGAAAAGTTTGCCATGTGATTGCTTGTTTTTGTTTGAAGGAAGGCTAATGGGTTTTGGATGTCAACAAAACAAATCGTTTTGTCCAAATGGATAAATCAAATTTAAAACATTTTAGCCAACCTAAAGTCTGGTTTCAATACCATGGTAATTGATACTTTAGCTGAACATCGAGAAACATTTCAACAATAACCATTACTGTATCATTCTTCTGTTGAATCTCCAATCTCCAGCAACAGTCCTATTATGTTTCTACTTGGTCACACGTTTATGGGGCTGTCAATTTATTAATATGTTTAATTACACAGTATGGCATTAATGAATGGAATAATTGTAATTAATGGAATTAATAGTTTCTTTAACCTCAGGCACTTTCATGTCATTTTGATTTTAAATCTACATGTTTTCATGTTTTAGATTTACTATATAAAGTACTATTTTTATAGATACATTTATTTATAAAAAAACATTTATTTTTTGTTATGTGAAGGTCACATGAAAATGGTCTTCAGAACTTTTTAAAATCCTTTTATCATTTGTTTTTGCTTCTTTTCAAATGCAATGTATGGATCTTTATGTAGGTTTCATTGTTGTACCCTTACCTGAGACTTTCTGTTCAAGGTTGGGTGAGGGATGAGGCGAGGACTAAGTAATGCAGAGAACAAATGGGCTTTTTAATAAAATATTGAAACAAACAAAAACTGCCCCGTAGGGGAAAAACTCTGGATCCAAACACCAGCAGGGCAGAGCTGAACCAGGCGGGCTCCGGCGTGTCTGGATTCCTGGCAGAATGTCCCTGGAGGGACAGACCAGGGGGGCTCCGGGCCAATCAGGAACCCAGCAGACGGACAGGGCGGGACCGGAGGGACAGACCAGGCGGGCTCCAGTGGAGCTGGCAGGGAAAGGAGCTTGGGTGGAGCCGACTTGACAGGCAGCTAGGGCCGCGCTGGCAGGGCAAAGAGCTTAGGGATGGCCTCCGGGCCGGCAGCAGGCTCTGGGATGGCCTCAGGGCCTTGTGGAACTCCACAAACCCCTTAAAAGACAGTATGAACTCGCCAACATGAGGTCTCAGCGGAGAACGGGCTTACACCATCTACAAGCCTCCAGTGCCTGCAGCCTCCTCTACAAACGCATGCTCCAGGTAACAGCATCCTCCATCAACGAGGGACTGACCTGAGGGAATTTGCCATGGAGTTCAGGAGTGCTGTGGAGGTGCTGGGTTATAACGATGCGGCTCTCAATGTTTTTTTTATGACTATGTACTTGATGAGTCCATTAGCATGTGGAGGATGTCCAGCATGGAGCATCTATCTTTTGAGGGGTTTGTGGAGTTCCTAGACCGCAGTGGGAGGCAGTCTGCACTGCAGCAAGAGGTGCCCTCTCATATGGAGTACACCCTTCCTTCTTCAGACAGTGAAACCTCCAGTTGTCCTACCACCTCCTGCTGAAGGAGGAGGAGAAAGTAGTCCACCTCTAGACATTGCTGCAGCACCGCCAGTGCCGGCCAAAGATGCTGCAGCGTCTACGGGGCAGTTTTTGTTTGTTACACAATTATTTTAGTTAAACAATTTTCTGTTTTGTTTTGTTTATCTTTTATTAATAATGAAAGTCCATTTGTTATCTGCATTACTGAGTCCTCGCCACATCCCTCACCAACCCAGACACCTTCAGTCTTAAACTACTCTATGAAACTCCATTATAAAATACAGTATATGAATTATTACTTTTAAAATGATATCAGTCTAAACAAAGAGTGAAATGAATATTACATGTAAAATAATTTAATTGTTATATTTATATTTATTATATTTTATTATAAAAATATTTTTCAAAAAACTGTCCTACAGCTATAGTGTCATTTCCACCACACAAACAATAATATCCCTTGTTTTTTTTTTTCTAAAGTTAATGAAGAGCTTGAGATGAAATATGAGACAATAATGTTAAACATGAGGCAATGTGAAATATCTGATGTGTGACAGAAACATAAATAAAACGTCTCGGGTTACTTGACTGTAACCCTGGGGCCCGTTCGTCGTACGCCGCTAACTCAGTTAGCTGGATTTGATTGTTGGCGATTTGGCATGATCTTGGATTGTTTGGTTCTTCGACGCTCATCCAGGACTTGCTGTCATAGCAACAGGGGCGTAAGCTTAAACCTGCTCGCGAGGAGGCTTATTTCATGTTAACAGGATTAGATCGCGATATAAGCGGATGTGGTATTTCCAAGCCACTTAAGACACAAGATTGTAATGGATTTTTTTTTTTTTTTTTTGCCAACACAGGTAGGTTATTATAATGTTTGATGAAGATTGTCTCAGGTTACTATTGTAACCATAGTTCCCTGAGAACAGGGAACGAGACGATGCGTCCAACGACGCCATGGGAACGCCCCTAGCGTGACTGCGTCTGAAGCATCTATGTCAACTAGTCCAATGGAAAGAATGAGCGTCACGGGCGGGTGACGTCATGACCAGGATATGATAAAAGCACATCCGGTGCAAACCGGCATTAGCTTCGAAAATTGCCGAAGCAAGCCGATCGCAGGGATGCAGGAAGTATGGCAGGGTGACGCATCGTCTCGTTCCCTGTTCTCAGGGAACTATGGTTACAATAGTAACCTGAGACGTTCCCTTACGAAGGGAACTCAACGATGCGTCCAACGACGCCATGGGAACGAGAATACCCAAAGCGCCAGAAGTCCAAGTACCTGAGTGTCAGTCTGTTGTAACTAAGCACTAAGCACCTGAGAACCTGGGGCAGCATCCAGGTCTAAACTGTAAAATCTAACGAATGTGAGCGGGGAGGACCAGCCCGCCGCATCACAGACGTCCCGAAGAGAAACCCCATATAGTAAGGCTTTAGAAGCCGCCATACTCCTAGTAGAGTGAGCTCGGACCACCAAAGGACATGGCTGGTCCGAGTACTCGTATGCAAGTGAAATAGCCTCAACTATCCACCTACTGACCGTCTGTTTAGAAGCAGGAAGACCCTTCTTAGGTGATCCGAAGCAAATCAGTAATTGGTCGGACTTCCTAAATGAAGAAGTCCGATGCACATAAGTGTCCAGTGCTCGCACTGGACACAAGAGGTTCAGTCTTTCCTGGTCTGCAGATGCAAAAGGAGGAGGACAGAAAGCCTGCAGCACAATAGGCCTCGGAGTCGAGGTCGGCACCTTAGGGACGTACCCCTGTTTTGGATATAAGAATGCCTTGACCATCCCCGGTGCAAACTCAAGGCAAGTGGGGGAAACCGAAAGGGCCTGAAGGTCTCCAACTCTCTTAAGGGACGAAATAGCTAGCAGAAAGATAGTCTTAAAGGTAAGAAACTTATCTGAAACCGAATCTAAGGGCTCAAATGGAGCCCTAGAAAGGCCTTCTAGTACTATAGCAAGATCCCAAGCTGGCACCCTAGTGCGAGTTGCAGGCCTCAGCCTTAAAGTGCCACGAAGGAAACGTGTAACCAGGGGGTCTCGACCCAACGATGTACCCCCCACCAGGGCGTGGTAAGCCGCAATGGCCGCCACGTAGACTTTGAGCGTGGAAGGACATAGGCCTGACGTAAAGCGCTCCTGCAGGAACTCGAGTACTGTGTTCACAGAACAGTTAACTGGATCCCACTGATGTTGGTGACACCATAAAGAGAAAACTCTCCATTTAAGCGCATATAGTTTCCCAGTAGCTGGGGCTCTGGAGCTTAGAATGGTCTCAGCAGCCTCGGCTGAAAGACCACTCTCTATGAGTTGGGCCCCCTCAGAGGCCAAACCCACAGGTTCCAAATCTCTGGTCGAGGGTGAAATATTGTGCCCCCGGCCTGAGACAGAAGGTCTCTCCTGATCGGGATCTCGAAGGGAGGACCGTCTAGGAGATGGATCAGGTCCGAAAACCAGATCCGACTTGGCCAGCGTGGTGCTACTAGCAGTAGGCTTATTCCATACCGGCGGACTCGCTCCAGAACTCCTGGGAGAAGAGCAACAGGGGGAAAGGCGTACAGACGTAGCCTCGGCCACGTCTGCACCATAGCATCCAGCCCCAGAGGGGCTGGGTGAGTAAGGGAGAACCACAGAGGACAGTGCGTCGTATTCTGAGACGCAAACAGATCCACTTGTGCTTGCCCGTAAAACTCCCAGATTTTCTCCACCACCTCGGGGTGGAGTCTCCAGTCCCCTGGCCTCAGCTCCTGCCTCGACAGGATGTCTGCTCCTATATTCTGGACCCCAGGAATATACACTGCCCTCAGAGAGAGTACCTTCCCCAGAGACCACAGGAGGATCTGGTGCACCAGTTTGCAAAGCGGACGCGAACGCAGGCCCCCCTGACGGTTCAGATAAGAGACCACTGATGTGTTGTCTGTTCGTACGAGCACATGATGGCCCCTCAGGTCTGGGAGGAACTGCCTCAACGCATTGAAGACAGCCATCATCTCCAGGCAATTTATGTGCCACGAGAGATGATGACTCTTCCACAGACCCTGAACCGAGCGGCCTTCCATTACCGCTCCCCAGCCGGTGAGGGAAGCATCTGTCGAGATAGTAACTCGATGGCAAAGAGCTCCCAACACCGGACCTTGGGTTAAGAACCAGTGCTCCCTCCATATAACTAAGGCACGAAGGCAACGCCGCGTGACCTTGATCATACGAAGTGGGTTTCCCCTCGGGGAGAACCCTCTGGTTCTGAGCCACCACTGTAAAGGCCTCATGTACAGCAGGCCAAAAGGTATCACGTTGGACGCTGCTGCCAAAAGACCCAACAGTTTCTCGAACTGTTTTACAGTGCGTGACTGGCCTAGCTTCAGCTCTTTTGTGGCTGACAGGATAGCAGATACACGAACGGGCGATAGGATGGCCCGCATTGTCACTGAATCCCATACCACACCAAGGAAAGTGGTTCTCTGTACTGGAGAAAGCACACTCTTCTTGGCATTGAGCCTCAACCCCAACATCTGCATATGAGCGAGAACGACACCTCGGTGCCGAACCGCCAACTGCTCTGATTCCGCTAGAATCAGCCAGTCGTCGATGTAGTTCAGAATACGTATGCCCTGAAGCCTGAGAGGGGCTAACGCTCGTGAACGTGCGGGGTGATAAAGCTAGACCGAACGGAAGAACCCGATATTGGTATTCTTTGCCCCCGAAAGAAAACCTTAGGAACTTCCTGTGCTGAGGGAGGATGGAGATATGGAAGTAGGCGTCCTTCAGATCTATCGTGACAAACCAGTCCTCGGATCTGATTTGAGTCACGATCTGTTTGAGTGTCAGCATTTTGAACTTTAGTTTCTGAACTGACCGATTTAACAAACGAAGATCTAAAATAGGACGCAACCCTCCATCCTTTTTTGGAACAATGAAATAACGGCTGTAAAAACCCGACTCTCGGTCGGGTGAGTACACCTGTTCTATAGCTTCTTTCGCTAACAGGGCCTTTACCTCTTGCTCCATTACCAGAGCCTGCTCGGGATGCACCACTGTGGGCAACACCCCGTTGTAACGAGGAGGACGAGAACCAAACTGGATTCTGTATCCTTTCTCTACAATCTGCAGGACCCAACGAGAAATATTCGGCAGAAGCTTCCACGCTGCCAGAAAATTTACTAAGGGAACCAGCCTCTCGAGGCTGGTCTCTGGTGTTACTGAGACAGCTAATTCTGGAGCCTGAAACATCATGGCAGGAACTACCTGAACTGGCTGCTCTAACGCCCCCCTCAGAGGGCGCGGAACCGATGCTGTGCCGCAGCATAGCATCAGCGACTCGCTGGAGACCGCTGCGCCCTGAAGCACCAAGGGTGGCAGGGTTGGCAGAACGGTCTCGTGAGGACCCCGAAATGGAACAGGCACCGTATAATGAGGTGTACACCGCTCTACTTCGGTTGGGGCTGTCCTCACAGGCCTGACGCATGAACATCAGGACCTTTTTTTTTTCTGAGCCGAAGTCTTCTTCGCCTGAAGAACGGTCCTCAGATCCGGCTTTGACTTAGAAGACTTCGGCTGAGAGGGTTGCGTCTGTCTCCAGTGTCTACGTGGAGGTGCACGAGACGCAACACTCTCTTTCTGTTGCACATGATATGATGAGCTCGACGGCTGGGGCTGCTCACGCCCAGCAGCCCCAGGGGGCTGGACACGGCGAGGGATAAACTTTTTAAAAGCGTCAGCTTGCTTCTTAGACTCCTGAAATCGCTCGACGACCGCGTGGACTGCGTCGCCAAAGAGACCAGAAGGTTCAAGCGGAGCATCTAATAAAAAAGCTCGATCTTTTTCTTTAATCTCTGACAGATTTAACCATAAATGTCTCTCAGTAGCTACCAAGGCTGCCCTAGACCGCCCAATTGCTCTGGCGGTCTCCTTAGTAGCCCTGAGAGAAAGATCGGTAGCACGACAAAGTTCTTGAATATCGTCATGAGTAATTCCCTCACTACTATCCAGATCCCCCAGCAGGTCAGCTTGATACGCCTGTAGCACTGCCATTGTATGCAGACATGCTCCAGCTTGACCTGCTGCCGTATAAGCTTTGCCCACTAAAACCGAGGTGGCTTTAAGCGGTCTAGTGGGCAAAGCCGAGGCTTTCAGGGACGATGCGGGACCAGGCGAAAGATAGCTAGCTAAATTCTGTTCCGCCTGGGGCATCGCCTCATAACCATACTCTTTTAGCCCTCTTATTCTCGAATAAGTTTTAACTTGAGGGCTAAAAAGTCGTGAAGAGTACGGTTTATTCCACGATTTCGATATTTCATTGTGGAGATCGGGAAAAAAGGGAAGCTCTCGTGGTGGAGATAATGTCGTGGACGATAAAAAGCGCTCATCTAATTTACTTTTAGGACGAGCGCTTTTATTCTCAGATGGCCATACAATATTTAATTTTTCTACAGCCCGTGACATAACATCCACCAGCTCATCATATGCTGGGGAAATAAATTGTGAATCTTTTTCCCCCATGTGTGTGCTTTCACTCTCCATACTCATAACATAATGGAGTGCTCTCTCCCCGGGCGGAAGAAACCGCAGAGCGTGCTTCCGACACCGGGGGGAGAGCGCTGGATCTTCCGGGTAAGGAAGGAGAAAAGGCCAAGGGACCCGTCTCCAACCCCTCCGAAAGATCCTTCTGCGATCCCCAGGAATGCATTCTCCGCGCCGCCTCGGCAGACGCGGGTCCTGATCCCTGAGGATCGCGAGCCTGCCCACTCTTTACATCAAAGAGTGACAGGCGAGAGCGGAGCATGCGGAGCGGTAGCATTTCACAGTGTTGACACTCAGCCTCCTCGAAGGCTGAGACCGCATGCTCCACTCCCAAACAAATGACACAAAGCTCGTGTGTGTCCCCACCCGTTAAATAACGCGGGCAGGGAGGAACACACTGCTTGTACATTTGTTTCGCCATAACGTTTCCGAATAAATTGCAACAGACAACAATAAATAGACAGAGACAGTATAACACAGATCGCTTGCTGAGGCAACAGAAGCTAATGCCGGTTTGCACCGGATGTGCTTTTATCATATCCTGGTCATGACGTCACCCGCCCGTGACGCTCATTCTTTCCATTGGACTAGTTGACATAGATGCTTCAGACGCAGTCACGCTAGGGGCGTTCCCATGGCGTCGTTGGACGCATCGTTGAGTTCCCTTCGTAAGGGAACATGCAATCGTGTCCATGCCGATTATGACTGTAAGGACATAAGTAAGTAACGTGTCTGGGTTAGACAGGTCAATTTAGTTCAAAAGGAATTATTAATTAATTTATAGGGAATCACTTAAACAAATCACTTAAAAGGCTCGCAAATGACTCGTCCAGCGTTCATTTGAACGGGCCGTAACTATCAGCTCTAAAACGGATATAAATATCCAAACTATAGTGAAACACTATTTATTAGCAAAGTAACTTAGATCAGCAGTTTAAGACATTAAATCTGTAAGCACATAACACAAGACAATTATCTTTAAAATATAAACAAGACTTTATTGATTATTCTAAAACATAAAACTAATATCTAACACAAACCCACGCACACACAAATTCATACGAGTTGCAGAAAGAAAGAGAGTGAGGAAAGAAAATGAGTTCAAGAGTGAGATAGTGAAATCACAAGTTTCTATATGCACTTATAAGACATGATCTGAACGAACCATCAATCATTAATTTAACCCTTCTATCGTTTCTTAGGCGGGTTATTAAATGTTATATCAAAGCACCAGTTCAGTTAAGAGTCTGGAGGCTACTTGCTTGTCCTTGCGTTCCTTTTGGGGATTCCTTTTGTTGGTGTAAAAGGGTGTTTCCCGGGTTTGTTGACTGGCTGGTGGTCTTGTCCTCCTGCCTGAATAGATGTTTGGGCTGCCAATCACGTGGTGTGTTGGCGAATGGATGGAAATTCTTTGAAGCTGGAAAGCGGGCTTTTCAGTCAAATAATTTAATCGAAACTTTGCAGCAAAAATTAACTTAGAATCGAGACTCTCAACGGAAAAGAAAATAAGCTAAGAAAAAGAAAGGAAAGTGAGACGATACTTGTTAGATGGCTTGAATGAAGCTGTTTAACCCATGGATGTTCTTCTGATCTTGTTTGGGTTCTTTTGTTTGCTGGTCTACATGGTTACTCGTCTGTCCGGTTACCAGTCATGGCTTCTCCATGACTTCTGTAAATCTGCTCTAGCGAACAAATTCACAAACCAAACCTCAACCCAACTTAACAAAATCTCCACTAAACAACTCTTTTTCTGGGTACTAAGATTTTAAACTCAGCTGTTGTCCAGCCTCTTAAATGAGTTCTGACCAATTAGGCACTGTCTTTATTTGGGAGGTGGCGTTCTCTTCACCTCTCATCGTAAATCATGCGTTATCTGTGATCTCTTTACTCTCTAGCAGAGTAAAAAAGTGTACAGTTTAGACATGATTCCTATTATAAGAACACAAAACATTTTACACAGATTTCAATCAAGCCATCTTCTGAATTAAGAACATATGATCGTACTGATAGGAAACAAGACACACTTTCATTAAAACATCTAATAGTTATAACAATTACATGACTTGTATGTGATCTAAGCATTATGGACGCATACAGAGGTGGTAGATACAATATAGGATTATGTAGTTGAACAATGTTTGATTAGAAGTCCGTCAATAATTGTTTTGGGATGTATTTTTATATGTAAAATCTCAGTCTCTGTGGTTTTAAGAGATTCCCACCCTGGGGTCGTCAAAAGGTCCTAAAAAAAGGAGGTGGTCGGTTTTAAATCCTTTGTCTTGGGATCAAACAACCTCTGCCGTTATCTTGGTGGGTTCTGAGCCGTGCCATCACTGAACCAATCAGCCTTTTCCAAACCATCTAACTTTGACCAATTCTTCCTCTATTTAGGCTCATCTCTTTGAAGCTTGCAGGGCCATAAAGTCGTTTTGTAGACTAGCTGGAGCTGGGATCTTTACGGTTCTGGAATGTTGAGTTTTGTGTGAAATTATGGAACAAATCACCTGGAAGATTAATTTATGTTTGATTTGCCCTCAATTCCTACATGACTTGAAGGCTTGACTAACATGATTGGTGCCATAGACTATAGACCATATACAGCACACATTCCCATCAAGGCTTCAATGAAGGGAATTTTGTGAACAGAAAAGGGGATCACAATGTAAATGTGCAGCCAAGTTACTATTGCGATTATTAATATTCCAGATTAGTAATATTATATCAAATTTTTAAAAAAGGCAGTTGACTGACTAAAATCTCATAGATGGTATGTGACTATGTTCCATATCACAAATTTTCAGAGATTCACATTTATGCACATTATTTGAACGTGGGAAGGAAAATTATAAATATCAAGCTCACTGTTTTACATACACTTATGCTGATCCTAACAGAACTGCATTTCCCTTTCGTTGTCACTCCGAGTTACGTCGGATGACGACGAATGGGGTTTCGCTTAGAAAGCCTATCAACTTCGAGTATTACAAAACGAGCCAATGGCAAAGAAATGCCATGGGTCTACGGAATTTGCATGGCGCAACTCCGCCCCACCTCAGGGGTATAAAAGGAGGACGCCAGCAACATGCAGATATGTTTTCGCTTTGGAGCCAAGAGTATCTCTTCACTCCACAGCCATTTCTGACTTCACTCTACGAGATGAGCAACTCTCCGTGTTGGTGTGATGCGATCTCCAGCGTGTTCACACTGCCTGCTGATCTTAGCAGTATCTGCCAGTGAGTGTGTTCTTCCTGCTCGCTTCAACATCCGCAGAGTTTTTTCTCTCACAAAAGAGCTTTTTAAAGACGGCTCGCCCGTGCACTTCTGGTTGCGGTCGACTCATTTCCGATTTTGATGGGCACATTCTCTGCTCTGCATGCTTGGGCTTGATCACGCTAGAGCAGCGTTTGTGGATGACTCACGTTCTCCCCGCGGGAACGTGGCCATCGCGTCATTACGGTTGAGACTCAATGATCTCGTTAGAGAGAGAGTCCCCTCATCCACACCCTGATCTAACACTCTCCACGTGAGGTGGTACTTCGACTGGTGGCTAGGGTGACTTGAGGGTGATGGTGTGGTACAAAAACGCAGATGATTCGTCCTCGGCCCACGCCCCCCTCTTCATTGACGCAACCCGTGAGCGATCACGGGACGCCCGCGGGCCCGTCTTCGGACCCCCCGTGGGTTTCCTTTGACGTTCCAGAATCAGATCTGTTGTCCATCGCAGCATCACAGGGCGGGCAAGAATCTTCAGGAAGTGAAGATTCGACAGTGCTGCCACTTTCGGGTGTGCGTATAGCATTTTGTCGAGTCGGATCCTGAGATGACGGCCATGCTTTCCCGGGCCACTGCGAGCATCGGACTAGAGTGGAACCTTCCACCCTGTCCTGAGCGCTCGCTGCTGGATGATTGGTTTTTGGGTGTGGCCGCTGTCCACCCCAATACCTTTCTTCCCGGATGTGCATCAGGAGATCTCGAAATCCTCGAAGACCCCCATGTCTTCCAGCGATCTCTCGTTGATCTCCTCCGCCTTTCCTCCCCTTGACGGGGGTCCCCCCAGTTACCCATGGGTACACTGGGGTCCCCCCAGTTGAACGCTCTGTTGCGATGCTACTGTGTCCTCAGAGTGCTTCTTCTCGGCGCGATCCTAAGCACCCGTCTGAAGCCTGTAGTTTTCCGTCTACACTTGTGGCGAAATCCTATAGGAGCTGGTAGCAGGGCCACTCCTTTCCCCGGTGGAGGGCCGGGGGAGAATCCTTATTCTCAGGTAGAACTGACTCTCCCGTCTCTGAGCACACAGAGTTCTTGGATGACAGTGTGTGCCGTCCCCAGACCGCACTGTTCTTATCCTCCTCTATCGCCAGACCCCTGGCAGAGCAGGCCCCCGCGGAACACTGGTCCTTCCCTGGCCTCCTCTGTCAGGGTGCGGTTATGACCGTGCCCCCACACTGGGCCGCTATGCCATCCACGTCCGGGCCGGTCCTTCCATTTCGCTGCACCACCGAGGGGACGTCTGTGGTTCCCATGACTCCACTGGCACAGTTCTTGGGAGCCTGGCTAGAGCTTCCCAATCTGTCCCGCTAGGTCGCGCGAACCATCTGGCTTGGCTATGCGATTCAGTTCGCACAGTCTCCTCCCCGCTTTAGGGGAGTCCGCTCCACTATGGTCGGTGGCTATGCCCCTATCAAGACAGCGGAGGTTGCTACCCTACTGGTGAAGGGTACGATCAAGACTGTCCCTCCAGCCAGATTGCTCATATGAGATCGCTTCAGCTTTGGCTTCGCGACTGAGTCCCGAGATGGGCATGGCAAACGGCACGCTCCGAGTACCAGCTACTCCGACCTGCCGTCAGACCTTCACCCCGTGGTTGAACCTCAGTTTTCTACGCGCTAGTGCCCCTGGAACGAGCTTCCGGGCATGTTGTTCTCTCAACACATGCCTCCACCACGGGCTGGGGTGCCATGTGCAATGGACACGCTGCCGCCAGCTCCTGGACAGGACCTAGCGCCCTTAGCATGTCTATTGCCTCGAGTTGCTGGCAGTACGCCTTGTTCTGCACCGCTCTTGCGTTGCTCAAGGTCAACGCGTACTAGTCCACTCTGACATTACCGCGTCAGTAGCATACATCTACCATCAAGGTGGTCTACGCTCCCGCAGTATGTCGCAACTCGCCCACCACCTCCTCTTATGGAGTCAGAAGCATCTGAGGTCGCTTCGAGACATTATTCCTGGAGCCCTGAACTGTGCAGCCTACAAGCTCCCACGGCTTCAGCCCCTCCCTGGAGAATGGTGACTCCATCCCCAGTCGGTTCAGCTGGTTTGGGACCAGTTCGGGGACGCACAGGTAGATCTGTTTGCCTACCACAACTCGTCCCATTGCGCTCTGTTTTACTCCCTGTCCGAGGGCACGCTCGGCACGGAAGCACTGGCCCCACAAGTATGTGTTTTCCCCCAGTGAGCCATCTTGCACAGACCTGTGCGAGATCAGGGAGGACGAGGAGCAGGTCATGTTAGTCGCGCCTCACTGGCCCACCCGGACCTGGTTCTCCAAACTTCTACTCCTCGCGACAGCACCGCCTTGGCCTATTCCTCTGAGGAAGCACCTCCATTCTCAGGGATGGGGCACCCTATGGCACCCTTGTCCCGATCTCTGGAACCTCCACGTGTGGCTCCTGGCCAGGACGAGGCAGGTTTGAGTACCCTACCACCAGCGGTGGTGGTTACCATCACTTCCGCTAGAGCATCGTCCACGAGACATGCCTACGTGTTGAAGTGGAACCTCTTCGTCAACTGGTGCTCTTCTCACCGAGAAGACCCCCGGAGATGTTTGATCAGTGTCGTGCTTTCCTTCATGCAAGATGGGTTGGAGCGAAGGCTGTCTCCCTCCACCCTGAAAGTATATGTTGCCGCTATCGCCATCTTGACGCTGTTGAAGGTAAGTCCGTGGGAAAGCACGACCTGATCGTCAGGTTCCTGAGAGGAGCGAGGAGACTAAATCCTCCTCGCCCTCCTCTCGTTCCCTCTTGGGACCTCTCAGTGGTTCTAACTGCCCTGCAGAGTGCTCTCCCTGAGCCTCTGCAATCAGTCGAGCTTAACTTCCTGTCAATTAAAGACAGCGCTTCTGGTTGCATTGGCCTCCTTCAAGAGGGTAGGGGACCTGCACGCATTTCTGTTGACGAAGCGTGCCTGGAGTTCGGGCTGGCTTACTCTCACGTAATCCTGAGACCCCGGCCTGGATATGTGCCCAAGGTTCCCACTCAGGTGGTGAACCTGCATGCGCTGCCCTTGGAGGAGGCAGACCCAGCCTTGGCACTGCTCTGTTTAGTACGCTCTCCTGCCTACGTAGCAGAACGCAGTGTTTCTGGACCTCAGACCAGCTCTTTGTCTGTTATGGTGGGAAGCTGAAGGGAAAGGCTTCTCCAAGCTTAGGTTGTCACGGATGTGGACACCTTTGCTCGGCTTACCAGCAGCAAGGTCGATCATGCCCCCTTGGTGTGACTGCCCACTCCACCCGGAGTGTGGCGTCCTCTTGGGCTCTAGCGCATGGCGCCTCGCTAACAGACATCTGCAGAGCTGCAGGCTGGGCGACACCTAACACATTCGCCAGATTCTACAATCTCCAAGTGGAGCCTGTGTCCTCTCATGTACTTGCTTCAACCAGCCAGTACTACGACCCGCTCAGGTGTGTTCGCTTGCTCGCCATTCCTCTCCACGGACTGGATACGTGCGATATTTCCTCAGGTGAGCTTCCCCGCAAGCCCTGAGTTCCTCCAGCACTGCTGACGTCGACGCCAGTGTCTATTGCCTGCGCGTCGGCTAGGTGCCTCTCGTGTGCATGGTCCCCCCTCTGGGTGACCCCCATATGTGTATTTCCACTGTAAGCCTCTCTGAGCATGTGTCTTTCCCTTGGCAAGCCACCTTGCCACCCCTGGGGTTGAAATAATCCACCTGCGGCTGGCCACCCCAGTGTTCTCCATATGCATCCCTCTGGGTCATATGTGTATTCTCTAAGACCCCCCTCCCTCTGGGTTGGCAGTAATTGCATATTTCCTCTGAGATATGGCATATGCTCCCCAGTGTACCTTGGTATTCCTGTGCTAAATAGGAGTCCTTCGTCCGTGCCAGTCTCACGACAGGGATCTCAGATTTACGCAGGGCACTTGAAGACAGCCGAGAAGGTGGCGTGATTAGACTGGAAACCCCATTTCGTCGCCATCCGACGTAACTCGGAGTGACAATGAAAGGGAACGTCTCGGTTACGTATGTAACCCTCGTTCCCTGAGTAGGGAACGGAGACATTACGTCTTCCTGCCACTTCCACTGTACTGCGGGGATCGCCTTTTTGGGTGTGGCCGCTGTCCACCCCAATACCTTTCTTCCCGGATGTGCATCAGGAGATCTCGAAATCCTCGAAGACCCCCATGTCTTCCAGCGATCTCTCGTTGATCTCCTCCGCCTTTCCTCCCCTTGACGGGGCCGCTGCCCATGGGTACACTGGGGTCCCCCCAGTTGAACGCTCTGTTGCGATGCTACTGTGTCCTCAGAGTGCTTCTTCTCGGCGCGATCCTAAGCACCCGTCTGAAGCCTGTAGTTTTTCGTCTACACTTGTGGCGAAATCCTATAGGAGCTGGTAGCAGGGCCACTCCTTTCCCCGGTGGAGGGCCGGGGGAGAATCCTTATTCTCAGGTAGAACTGACTCTCCCGTCTCTGAGCACACAGAGTTCTTGGATGACAGTGTGTGCTGTCCCCGGACCGCACTGTTCTTATCCTCCTCTATCGCCAGACCCCTGGCAGAGCAGGCCCCCGCGGAACACTGGTCCTTCCCTGGCCTCCTCTGTCAGGGTGCGCTTATGACCGTGCCCCCACTCTGGGCCGCTATGCCGTCCACGTCCGGGCCGGTCCTTCCATTTCGCTGCACCACCGAGGGGACGTCTGTGGTTCCCATGACTCCACTGGCACAGTTCTTGGGAGCCTGGCTAGAGCTTCCCAATCTGTCCCGCTAGGTCGCGCGAACCATCTGGCTTGGCTATGCGATTCAGTTCGCACAGTCTCCTCCCCGCTTCAGGGGAGTCCGCTCCACTATGGTCGGTGGCTATGCCCCTATCATGAGAGCGGAGGTTGCTACCCTACTGGTGAAGGGTACGATCGAGACTGTCCCTCCAGCCAGATTGCTCATATGAGATCGCTTCAGCTTTGGCTTCGCGACTGAGTCCCGAGATGGGCATGGCAACACTGCACGCTCCGAGTACCAGCTACTCCGACCTGCCGTCAGACCTTCACCCCGTGGTTGAACCTCAGTTTTCTACGCGCTAGTGCCCCTGGAACGAGCTTCCGGGCATGTTGTTCTCTCAACACATGCCTCCACCACGGGCTGGGGTGCCATGTGCAATGGACACGCTGCCGCCAGCTCCTGGACAGGACCTAGCGCCCTTAGCATGTCTATTGCCTCGAGTTGCTGGCAGTACGCCTTGTTCTGCACCGCTCTTGCGTTGCTCAAGGTCAACGCGTACTAGTCCACTCTGACATTACCGCGTCAGTAGCATACATCTACCATCAAGGTGGTCTACGCTCCCGCAGTATGTCGCAACTCGCCCACCACCTCCTCTTATGGAGTCAGAAGCATCTGAGGTCGCTTCGAGACATTATTCCTGGAGCCCTGAACTGTGCAGCCTACAAGCTCCCACGGCTTCAGTCCCTCCCTGGAGAATGGTGACTCCATCCCCAGTCGGTTCAGCTGGTTTGGGACCAGTTCGGGGACGCACAGGTAGATCTGTTTGCCTACCACAACTCGTCCCATTGCGCTCTGTTTTACTCCCTGTCCGAGGGCACGCTCGGCACGGAAGCACTGGCCCCACAAGTATGTGTTTTCCCCCAGTGAGCCATCTTGCACAGACCTGTGCGAGATCAGGGAGGACGAGGAGCAGGTCATGTTAGTCGCGCCTCACTGGCCCACCCGGACCTGGTTCTCCGAACTTCTACTCCTCGCGACAGCACCTCCCTGGCCTATTCCTCTGAGGAAGCACCTCCTTTCTCAGGGATGGGGCACCCTATGGCACCCTTGTCCCGATCTCTGGAACCTCCACGTGTGGCTCCTGGCCGGGACGAGGCAGGTTTGAGTACCCTACCACCAGCGGTGGTGGTTACCATCACTTCCGCTAGAGCATCTTCCACGAGACATGCCTACGTGTTGAAGTGGAACCTCTTCGTCAACTGGTGCTCTTCTCACCGAGAAGACCCCCGGAGATGTTTGATCAGTGTCGTGCTTTCCTTCCTGCAAGATGGGTTGGAGCGAAGGCTGTCTCCCTCCACCCTGAAAGTATATGTTGCCGCTATCGCCACACATCTTGACGCGGTTGAAGGTAAGTCCGTGGGAAAGCACGACCTGATCGTCAGGTTCCTGAGAGGAGCGAGGAGACTAAATCCTCCTCGCCCTCCTCTCGTTCCCTCTTGGGACCTCTCAGTGGTTCTAACTGCCCTGCAGAGTGCTCCCCCTGAGCCTCTGCAATCAGTCGAGCTTAACTTCCTGTCAATTAAAGACAGCGCTTCTGGTTGCATTGGCCTCCTTCAAGAGGGTAGGGGACCTGCACGCATTTCTGTTGACGAAGCGTGCCTGGAGTTCGGGCTGGCTTACTCTCACGTGATCCTGAGACCCCGGCCTGGATATGTGCCCAAGGTTCCCACTCAGGTGGTGAACCTGCATGCGCTGCCCTTGGAGGAGGCAGACCCAGTCTTGGCACTGCTCTGTTTAGTACGCTCTCCTGCCTACGTAGCAGAACGCAGTGTTTCTGGACCTCAGACCAGCTCTTTGTCTGTTATGGTGGGAAGCTGAAGGGAAAGGCTTCTCCAAGCTTAGGTTGTCACGGATGTGGACACCTTTGCTCGGCTTACCAGCAGCAAGGTCGATCATGCCCCCTTGGTGTGACTGCCCACTCCACCCGGAGTGTGGCGTCCTCTTGGGCTCTAGCGCATGGCGCCTCGCTAACAGACATCTGCAGAGCTGCAGGCTGGGCGACACCTAACACATTCGCCAGATTCTACAATCTCCAAGTGGAGCCTGTGTCCTCTCATGTACTTGCTTCAACCAGCCAGTACTACGACCCGCTCAGGTGTGTTCGCTTGCTCGCCATTCCTCTCCACGGACTGGATATGTGCGATATTTCCTCAGGTGAGCTTCCCCGCAAGCCCTGAGTTCCTCCAGCACTGCTGACGTCGACGCCAGTGTCTATTGCCTGCGCGTCGGCTAGGTGCCTCTCGTGTGCATGGTCCCCCCTCTGGGTGACCCCCATATGTGTATTTCCACTGTAAGCCTCTCTGAGCATGTGTATTTCCCTTGGCAAGCCACCTTGCCACCCCTGGGGTTGAAATAATCCACCTGCGGCTGGCCACCCCAGTGTTCTCCATATGCATCCCTCTGGGTCATATGTGTATTCTCTAAGACCCCCCTCCCTCTGGGTTGGCAGTAATTGCATATTTCCTCTGAGATATGGCATATGCTCCCCAGTGTACCTTGGTATTCCTGTGCTAAATAGGAGTCCTTCGTCCGTGCCAGTCTCACGACAGGGATCTCAGATTTACGCAGGGCACTTGAAGACAGCCGAGAAGGTGGCGTGATTAGACTGGAAACCCCATTTCGTCGCCATCCGACGTAACTCGGAGTGACAATGAAAGGGAACGTCTCGGTTACGTATGTAACCCTCGTTCCCTGAGTAGGGAACGGAGACATTACGTCTTCCTGCCACTTCCACTGTACTGCGGGGATCGCCTGAGTTCAGTCTCGGCTCCTCAGCGAAGAAACATATCTGTATGTTGCTGGCATCCTCCTTTTATACCCACGAGGTGGGGCGGAGTTGCGCCATGCGAATTCCGCAGACCCATGGCATTTCTTTGCCATTGGCTCGTTTTGTAATACTCGAAGTCGATAAGCTTTCTAAGCGTTTTTTAAAGCGGCTTTTTATGGCTTTTTAAAGCATTTTAAATTTTATAGCACTTAAGTGAGCGCTGTCCAACAGCCAGTTTCGATTTCTCCCATTATTCGGGTAATTTGCGTTTGCTGTGTTAATTGCTGGTCAGAAACAGCAACTGTAAAACAGATATAAAGTCGAAGTGATCCAGAACAAGGCCAGGACAAGCGGTCAGTCCGTGAACAAGACAAGAGCGCGCAAGTCGTTTTTCTGAATATCCAGTTCTCCTGTTGTTTCAATGTATTATCTAGCACAAGGTAAGGTTGTTTTCGATTCTCTGGTTATTTTCTTTCTTTGCCTTCTCACATATTTGTATTTTAATTCGACGCGTTCCCACTTTATATATAACAGCCGCTCTGAATAGTATTGCAGTTTAAATTTTATAGCACTTAAGTGAGCGCTGTCCAACAGCCAGTTTCGATTTCTCCCATTATTCGGGTAATTTGCGTTTGCTGTGTTAATTGCTGGTCAGAAACAGCTGTCCTCACTCAGGCGTTAGTAGGCATTATATCTTTGTAGTGTGCGCGCTGTCGCGTAAGCGGCAGCGGAAGCGTTCAGCCTCCTCGTGTGAAGACCGACTCGGGTAAAGACCATCGACTCTACCTGTGCGACTCCACCGAGCAAGGACACCGGCAAGGCACTTAAGTATCATCTTCTCTCATTTTCCTTTCCCAATTCTATCGTATTTCCCCTTCTCAACATGTGCTTTCAATACATTCCTGTTGTCTCTCGACAACGTGCACTCATCAAGCACAGAAGGCAGTGCAATACTGCTAATCTGCGTCCCATTCTCTTATCCACACACACACCTCTCTCTCTTTCTATGGGTCTATGGAATTGTCAGTCAGCAGTCAATAAAGCTGACTTCATTCCAGCCTTTGCATCCCATTCTACTCTTAATATATTGGGCTTGACTGAGACCTGGATCCGTCCAGAAGACTCAGCAACCCCTGCTGCTCTCTCTAACAACTTCTCTTTCTCCCACACCCCTCACCCGTCTGGGAGGGGTGGGGGTACTGGTCTTCTCATTTCTAACAACTGGATATACTCAACTCTCTCTTTTCTATGCAATAACAACTCGTTTGAATATCATGCAATTACACTTACAACTCCCATTAGGATCCATATTGTAGTTATTTATCGCCCCCCAGGTCAATTGGGAAGCTTTGTTGAGGAGCTGGATGTGCTGCTGTCCTCCTTCCCTGAGGATGGCACCCCACTCGTAGTCTTTGGTGATTTCAACATTCATCTAGAAAAGGCGTATGCAACAGACTTCATCTCTCTTCTAGCCTCATTCGATCTCAAACAGCTCTTCACCACAGGTACTCACAAATCAGGCAACCAACTGGACCTGGTATACACACGCAACTGCATCCCAGACAACATTTTGGTGAAACCTCTCCATGTTTCAGATAATTTCCTCATAACTTTCAATCTACAGCTCACTACCCATGCTCCACCAACCCCCCTACCAGTTACTTTCAGACGTAACCTGCGCTCACTTTCTCCTTCCCATCTTTCCTCTGCTGTGTCATCTTCTCTTCCCTCACCCTCACAATTCTCATCTCTAGATGTGAATACCGCAACAGATACTTTATGCTACACTTTAACTTCTTCTTTAGACAATATCTGCCCTCTCTTCTCCAGGCCAGCACGCGCTACTCCCTCTAACCCCTGGTTATCTGAGGTTCTTCGTGAACACCGGACCAAACTCAGGGCAATAGAGAGAAAATGGCGCAAATCAAAAGACACGTCTGACCTAAGTATGTATCAATCTCTGCTCTCTTCCTTTTCTGCTGATGTTCATGCTGCAAAATCTTCATATTTCCACAGCAAGATCAACAGCGCCTCTAACACACGAACACTTTTCAAGACATTCAACTCTCTCCTCTGTCCACCTCCACCATCACCCACCTCCTCTTTAACTGCTGATGACTTTGCTAACTTCTTCACCAACAAAACAACTACTATCAGCAGTCAGTTCTCAACTCCACACACACAGGAACCCAAACCATCCTCTCCCACTACCGGAAACCTTCTCTTTACCTTCTCTCCGCTAACCGAGGAAGAAGTATCTAAACTTCTCCTCTCCAGTCATCCTACCACTTGCCCTCTAGATCCCATCCCCTCACACCTTCTACAAGCCATCTCTCCCACACTTCTACCAGCACTCACACACATCATCAACTCATCCCTCCACACTGGCATTTTCCCTTCAGCATTCAAGCAGGCTCGGGTAACTCCACTGCTTAAAAAAACAACATTAGACACATCACTATTAGAGAATTACAGACCTGTCTCTCTCCTACCATTCATTGCGAAATCACTTGAACGAGTTGCTTTCAACCAAGTGTCATCTTTCCTGTCTCTGACCAACCAGCTAGATGTCAACCAATCTGGCTTCAAGAGAGGCCATTCAACTGAGACTGCACTACTGTCGGTCACAGAAGCCCTGCGGATCGCAAAAGCTGCTTCCAAATCTTCAGTTCTCATTCTGCTGGATCTTTCTGCTGCCTTCGACACTGTGAATAATCAGATCCTTCTGTCCACCCTCTCATCACTGGGCATCAAAGGAACTTCCCTCCACTGGTTTGAGTCCTATCTCACAGGTAGGTCCTTCAGGGTTGCATGGAGAGGGGAGGTATCCAAAGCACATCAACTGAACACAGGGGTTCCCCAGGGTTCAGTGCTTGGACCGCTCCTCTTCTCCATCTACACCACATCATTGGGACCCATCATACAGGCACATGGTTTCTCTTATCATTGCTATGCTGACGACACACAGCTCCACCTCTCATTTCAACCAGATGATCCCACAATAGCTGCACGAATCTCAAACTGTCTGGCTGACATCTCGGCTTGGATGAAGGAACATCACCTGCAGCTCAACCTGGCAAAGACTGAACTTCTCGTTCTCCCTGCCAATCCGTCTCTACAGCACGACTTCACTATCCAGCTAGAGTCATCCTCAATCACCCCATCAAGGTCGGTCAGAAACCTTGGAGTAATATTTGATGACCAGCTGACCTTCACAGACCACATTACAAAGGCAGCTCGATCATGCAGGTTTGCAATGTATAACATCAGGAAGATCAGGCCTTTCCTAACTGAGCATGCAACACAACTTCTCGTCCAGGCCCTGGTTATCTCTAGGCTTGACTACTGCAATGCTCTTCTGGCTGGACTTCCGTCATGTGTTACTAAACCTCTACAAATGATCCAGAATGCTGCAGCCCGCCTTGTCTTCAACGAGCCCAAAAGGGCCCACGTCACTCCGCGGTTCACCTCCCTGCATTGGCTACCACTCGCTGCTCGCATCAAATTCAAAGCTTTGACGCTTGCTTACAGATCTACCACAGACTCAGCTCTGTCCTACTTTCACTCCCTACTACAAGTCTATGTCCCTACCAGAAGCCTACGATCGGCCAAGGAGCGACGGCTCGTGGTGCCATCACAGCGAGGCACTAAATCTCTCTCCAGAACATTCTCATTCACGGTTTCATGCTGGTGGAATGATCTCCCCACCCTCGTCCGGAATGCAGAATCCCTGACAGCATTCAAAAGACAACTGAAAACTCATCTCTTCCGTGAGTACTTAACATAAAAAAAATAAAAAAAAAAAATAAAAAAAAATCTCCTTTAAACCTTTCCTTCCCTTTTAAATCTTCCCTTGTCTGGCTTTTGCTACTCTGAGCAATGCCTGAACTTTGTATTTTGAGCACTTCTTGCGTCGTTCTTCCCTCTTCACGATGACTCGCTTGCTTTAGTCCTCAGATGTAAGTCGCTTTGGATAAAAGCGTCTGCTAAATGACTAAATGTAAATGTAAATGTAAGCGAAACCCCATTCGTCGTCATCCGACGTAACGTCTCCGTTCCCTACTCAGGGAACGAGGGTTACATACGTAACCGAGACATTCTCCATTATACAGGTGATTACAACAGGATCCTGCTTGACCCCATTCCCTGACCCAAACCCCAGACCAGTTACAATGCAGCTCTAGCCAGGACAAGGGCACACAATGAAGTGAACTTTGGCCAACTAAAGGGAAGATTTCAGTGTCTGAAAAGCCTGAGGGTTGCACCTCACAGGGCCTGTGACATTGCATGTGCCATATTACTAGGGCTGTCAGTTAAACGCGTTATTAACGGCGTTAACGCAAAACCATTTTAACGCGATTAATTTTTTTATCGCGAGATTAACGGTCTTTTTGGCCTAGCAAACTTTGTATTTTTTTTTCACATGCTTTTGTAACAGGATGCGCATGCGTGGTGCTGCGCTATGAAACCCATTCATTTCAAGGGCTTGCGCCGTGCGAGGACGTTTTGTTGCTTCGTCGACCAAAACGCAAGTGGATCTAGCTAGACCGGAAACAAAACAACAGGCACGCGCACACACTTGTTTGGGTCTTGCGAGCCGGCCAAATAGGTTAAAGTTACGTTTTGAGTGGATGACGAGCGCGAGACGCCGAAATGGATGCCAATAAGATTCTGAATGGAAAGTTTACTTTTAAAAAGTTGCCAAATGGTTCCATTGACTAGATCAAAGTGATCTGTGTGTTTTGTCGTTAAGAACTGAGCTATCATCATCGCAGCACGTCCAGTCTGAAATACCACTTGATGATGGCCAAGCACACACACACAGCTGATGCGAATTCTCCGCCCCCTCGTCAATATCAGTACCTCGTCAGTATTTCTTTCACCCTTTTATTGATGGACAGTGTTACATTGTGTTACAAAGAAATTATTTGCTCCAAGTGAGAATGTTAGTGTGAAATTGAACACAGTATTGCCAATGTTGTTTTCAATAAAAAAAAAATGTGCACAAAGCAAGCAATCCACTTTTTTCATATTGATAAGAGCATTAAAATGAGAAAAAATAATGAACAAAAAGAAATCAAGAGACATTTAGAATAGATAAAAATGTGCGATTAATCGCGAGTTAACTATGACATTAATGCGATTAATCGCGATTAAATATTTTAATCGTTTGACAGCACTACATATTACACAACATTGCCACCATCAGAAAAAAAGGGGAAAAAAACTCTTTCATTAAATGTTTAATAAAAGACAAGACAAATATGCTTTTTTTTTTTTAAAAAAATATTTTTTTTTTCTTTTTTTTTTGTTCTTTGTAAAGAAAAGTCAGTTATCAAGTCATCTTTTGCCTGCAGTAAGAAATATTATGCAAGGTCAGCAATAGTACTCTGTGTGAAATAGTGTATTTGTACTTACTCTGAAGTTCCTTTGAAGCAACTCTATCTCTAGTGCCAGTTTTTTTCTTTAAGTAGTTAAGTTCTATTTCTCCCCCTAATTTTAGTTTTTTTCAAAATACTCTATTTTCTGTGGAAGACTGCTATTATATAGGGAACGAATATCACCCTGTGTCATTTGTGAGATGTTTGTGTCACACATGACTCAACATATAAAAAGGAAAGGTTGGCTATACACTGCCCACCTCTGTGTGTCACCTCTGTGCAGACTCTTCTGTAGGCCTTACTGTACATGAGGACTCCTGCAACTCATATTGCAGTCAGAAATAATAGGCACACAAGTATAAATTAAGTAAAGTTATTTATGCACTTGCAGGTAGTCTACTTCCTCCAAAGGACAGTCTTCTGAGAAGGTTTCTTCACTGTCCAGTGCAGTGGAAACAAATGGGTATTACAAAGTGTTGCACTTTCTTCTTTTTTGATGTAAAGTTAGAAAAAGTCCACTTACTGCACATATATTTTAGCCACCACTTTCTTAGGAAAATATAAAAGTGTTGGTGTAAAACTGCACAAAATAGAAAAACAAAAAAATTGGATCAATAACTCATGGCAAAATATCTTTACATTAACATAAGTTTATCAGTTTTCACTTTCACTAGTCAAAGCAATTTATCATTACTCAAAATTTAACAGTTGAAATGACTATACCAGCCTATACTTAACCCTGTAAGACCTGTGGTTGTAAAATTACAACATCACATTTAGCTCTTCCAAAAACACATTTGCGAATTAGTTTTTTTTTTTTTTGAAAGACCACATTTACATATCCTATGGTTTCTATTGTTTAGCTTTAGACTTCAGTGGAATGTATCACATAAATAGGATTCATTTACATTTAAATTATTTATACTTGAACATACTGTAACTCTTACAACTATTATTTTCATTTCAGAATGAGAGGACGCTGCAGACACTGCAAAAAAGGATATTTGAATACGCTCTGCAGGAAGTGCAATCTCCGTCTCTGCTTTTTAGAGGAAAGGAACTGCTTTTGGGACTACCATTGAACACTGGACAATGTTTCTTTGACAGTTTTCAATCTGTTTTGTATTTAATATTTATATTTTATGTTTATTTTTAATAAATTCTAATTCATAGAATTAGACTGTAGGGTGTCTAATTCATAGACTGTTGGGTGATTATTATTATTATTTTTCATACTATTTACTGTTATGGTGCTATGTAAGCAATCCACACTTTAAATGAGCCCTTAGTTGTTCTGTATATTTGTTCTGACAGTGTGAGTGCAAATGCTGAAATGCTGCTCCCAAATAGGCCCAACATTGCAATATTACAACATTTCCTTAAAAACTTACTAAAACATATTTTTTTTAAAAAATCCTTCATTATTTGCATCAGAGGCCTCCTACAACAACATCTGACAGGTGAAAAATGATTTTTTTTTTTTTTCGTTTTTTTTTTTTTTTTTCGTTTTTTTTTTTTTATATATTTGGGTCTTACAGGGTTAATTTAATGCTGCAACAAATTCTTTACATTGTACTAAGATAATTTAAATCTCATTTACCAGTAATGAAGGAGTTGCTGCTACTGGTCCCTGGATGTGTGTCTGGAAGAGCTGAACGCAGGGATGCCCTCCACAAGGGGTCAATTCACATTCAACCCAAGGGCCAGCTCTTCTTTTTTTTATTAAAAAAAAAAATATATATTTTCTTTTTTTCTCAGCCTTTTTCTTGGTTGCTTTTATAAACAGACAAACATTTATGTGCCCTTTTAAAAGAGACTAGTAGGTGTATAAGTAGGCCTAGTAAAAATTATCATTATGTGGAATATTCTTGTACTTCACTTTCATCGTTTTCTAGTGTGGTGACTCTGACATGACAATGAACAAAGTAATTATGAAATTATTAAAATACAAAAATATATACTGTAATAAGTTAAAGGGGTGGTAAAACACATTTTTTCTAAGGCTTGTGTTTGTGGGGTGCACTGTAACATGTGTTCATGCTTCGTTTTTAAAAAATTGCATTATTTTTCATATATTTTACCTTTATTCTAGACTGCTCTGTCCCTCCTTGTAAAAACGGTCTGATGGTTTCCAGGTTCAATGAAGCCAGTCCCTCAAAAATATGCAATGGGCTCAGATTAGTTAGCTGGCCCAGTGTGTTGTGATTCGCTAATTGACTAGTGCACGTTTTCCGGAAACGTCACACCCCGTACCTTTACCGGTAGCCTAGTTTGTGCTTTGGTGTATTTTAAATGATGCCGTCAATAAAACCATACCAATTTGAGCCTGAATCAGACCCAGAGAATGTTAGTGAAGATGATAGAGCAGAACCTGTTCAAGAACGGATGTTAAACGACGTTTCAGAAAGGTTTGTTTTTTGTTGTCTCATTACCTTTTAGATACGCTGTTATTTAATTGTACTGATTATTATAGTATTACAAAAAAATAAGCTTCATAAACAAGAATTTCATATAATCGTTTTAACAAATTATACTACAGTCCTCAAAGGGATTTTTTTTGAGTAAAGACTGCGAATCTATAGTGATCGTTACTGACTGTATGGCACGGTTAGTTTTGTATTTTTAGAACGATTGTAGCCAAATATCTGTCGACAGAACTATTATCCCAAAACGAACACTAAACATTGGATTTACTGCAGTAGCTGAGTTCTGTTTGTACTGTTTAGCATGCCTGTAGATAAACAAGCGATAAACAATACATAAAAGCGCTAATCAAAGAATAATTTACTCTAATTCCAAGTGCGCTGTTGAGATTTAAAAAAGTTTGTAACGTTAGGTGTTTTTCGGATAACGTTAATTATGAATGAGCATTTAACAAGCTGGTTTGCATAGCCAAACAGCGTTGTCATTTGTTTACTTCCTTGCTACAACGTACAATTAACAATACGAACTATTACAGGAAAACACATAGACGAAAAATAAATCATACTTACAGATTGTGGCCCGTAAACAACAGCTTCTGTTCCCTTTCAGTCGATAATGTCGGACGTAGTCGACGTCGACTGAATGGGGATCGCGTCAGAGAGCCAATGTTCTTCGAGTACTATTGAACGAGCTAATGGAATTGGCGTGCGTGATTCGCATCACACACTCCGCCCCCGCGGCGCGAGTATAAATACGGAAGTGGATGCATGCACTAGTTGCCTTTCGCTTCGGAGCCGATCGTTTGATGTCGCTGAGAGTGCTGTTGTTTACAACGAGCAAGTGTGTCGGTGTTCTTCAGGAAGACTCTCCCAGTGCTGGTGTTCTACAGCGCGAGTGCAGCGGTGATCGCGAGCTTTGAGCTCTCAACTGCTGTTTTAACAGCAACAAATTCTAAATGTTTGTGTGTGTTGACGGCTGGTTAGAGGGCCGAAAAGTGAGTGCTTCACTGTTTCAGTTCACTGTTCAGTGTTGCCGCGGTCATTCCCCTGTGTGCTCCGGCACTGGTGACAGTCCTATTTTCTGAAAGAGCAACACGGGTGCGTTTGCGTCTTTTTCAAGATGTCATTCCACCTGTGCGTTTCTTGATGCGTCGTTCCCTTTTTCTCTCTGACAGTCACAATTGTTGCATCATGTGTTTGAGCTATGTATTTATATGTATATAAATATATATGTATATATATTTATATGTTCGGCATGCTGAGGCAGCTTTTGTGGACAGCTCATGTTCTCATTGCGGGAATATGACTGTCGCGGTGTTGAGGTCGAGACTTGCCTTCATCCGCGAGTCGAAGCGCGAGTCCCCATTACCATGCCCCACCCCTGGGTGCCGTGTGGGATGGGTGATCAGAGGATAGTGATGGATGTCTCGCCCGGTAACCATTCCCTGTGGGCTCCTCACTCCTCCATCACACCGCAGCCGATGGAATTCCTGTTGAGCATGCTGGTCCCTCTGTAATGGACTGATCAGCTGTTTCAATGGGGGTTCCCCCTGAGGATAAGATGTCGATAGCAGCATCGGAGGGTGATCTGGCCTCTGGAAATGATGACTGGGCTGTGTTATCTCCCTCTGGGAGTGTAACATTGCCCAAGCCAGATCCAGAAATGTCAGCTATGCTGAAACGGGCCGCCGAGGCTGCCGGGCTCGAGTGGAACCCCCACCCTCGACTACACGGGCATTCATGCTTCGAGTTGTTAGACATTGCGACCGTTGCACAAGCTTCCCTTGCATGTCACAACTCATCCGTCACCTCCTCCTTGGAGTCAGAAGCTTCTGAGGACATTTTGTTCCACTCTTCCTGCTTTACTCAATCATGCCGCCAACGAGCCTCACGACAGTTACAGCCAGGGTGAGTGGAGTCTCCATCCCCTGGGGCCCAGCTGAGTCATGACCACTCTAGGGCCACTCAGTTGCCTCTCCGGTTTCGTCTCCCTGCCAGTTATTTCTGTCCGAGTGGACAACCCTTGGACAGACACTGGCTCTCAGCTGCCTCGGGGGCCCACAGAAATGTGTTTCCCCAGTGAGCCTCCTAAAAGCGACTACGACTCATGGTCGCTTGGCGCCTGGTCAAGTCAGTGAATTCATCACACTTCATGTTGAGCAGAAATGCTCCTGAAAATCAGTGAAGTTCCTCGCACTCAGGTGTTGAGCAGCAATGCTCCTGTAGCTCAGTGAATTCATCGCACTCAGGTGTTAAGCCGCAGTGCTCCTGAAGCTCAGTGAATTCTTTCACACCCAGTGTTGAGCAGAAATGCTCCTGTAGCTCAATGAAGTTCTTCGCACTCAAGTGTTGAGCAGAAATGCTCCTGTAACTCAGTGAATTTATCACACGCAAGTGTTGAGCAGAAATGCTCCTGAAGTTCAGTGAACTTATCACACTCAAGTGCTGAGCAGAAATGCTCCTAAAGCTCAGTGATCTTCACATGTTGTGTTGAGCAGTGCTCCTGTCTTTTTGCGCCCGTCGCTTGCACCTACGGTGCCAAGTCAGGAGGGAGCAGGTCTTCATAGTTGCCCCTTATTGGCCCAACCAGATCTGGTTCCCATCAACAGCCTTCCTGACTTCCCCTGAACACTTTTTCAGGGACGGGGCACGATGGCACCCGCATTCTACCCCTGGAGACTCCGGACGTTTTTACGTCTGAACGCAAAAACGCTAAAAATAGCAAAAATAACTGTATCTATGTTATATATATATATTTTTAGTTGTGTACTTACATTATCCAGACAGTTTCAGAAATGTATAGTTTAACCTGAAGACACGTCCCGTTTCTTTATTTCCGTTTCGTCGCCCATCTATGGCGTCATATAACCTTTGACTCCTCTAGTTTCTCTAACTTCCTGCGGAACCCGGCGAACTTGACCGAGACTATTATACCTCAATCAATATGGACCATGAGTATGCTTTGCCTGCACGTTCTGCTGCTGGAGCCAGCTCTGTGAAGCGCAAACGTATGGGTGAAAGAAATGACCCGAGAAGGGTTTAGGACAGGAGAAGAAACATGACTCGGGTTAACATTGGAGTTGCATTTACAAGATGGAGAGAGCTTCGTGATAAGCTACAACTGCAGAGAGATGCCGATCTCGCTTGCATTCTAATAAACAGGTATGCACCCATTCAGCTAACTATATCTATCAGTGGCGGCTGCTGGTCTTTCAAAGAGGGGAAGCTCATTTTTTTAAACTCGACTGTCAGGTGTGGGGATGGTGAAAAGAGCGAGGACTCAGGTGCAGAATTGATGGGCTTTATTTTAATAATAAAATAAAATAAAAAATACAAACAAAAACTACAAACAAGGGTGCGTTTCTCAAAAGCATCGTTAGCCAACTATGGTCGCAATTTGGTCGCAATTTCCAATGAACTCTATTGGTAACGACGGAACTTGCGACCATAGTTGGCTAACGATGCTTTCGGAAAACGCACCCCAGCACAGGAGGGGCAAAATAACTATCAGGAAACAAGATGGGAGTCGACACAATCGACAGGAGAGCACATGGCACAAGGAAAACACACGACAAGCCATGTGCTCACACCAAACATGACAAAAAACACGCACATGGCCAGAAAAACAAATTACAAGCAATGTGCTCACACAAAACGAGACATGAAGAACACTCATAAGCCACGTGTTCACACAGAACATGACAACATGAAAGCACACAGCTAGTTTAAAACACAAGCTGTGTGCTACACAGCACAAGACAAAACATGACATGACATGAAAGCACGCGACCGATGTAAACAAGAACCACGTGCTACACAAAACACAACACACGTGGACAGAGCGAACACGAAACCGCACGCTCACACGACAAGACAGAACGTTATGCACGAGAACGAGTGAAAGCTCATCCTGTGTGCTCACAACAGAAAACAAACACGAGGAGCATGAATTTCCGAATCCCGACACAAAACCGAGAAACCAAACTAGACAGATGTGCCGTGATTTAAACACCACCACGCCCCGCACATGTAACAAGGCACCTGACATCGATGGAGGAAATGTGGGAATTAGGTTAAACTGTGAAATGTATGATGAAAATTGCAAATACCAAGAAATATGTTAGGCTACAGCAGTTTGTCTTTCGAGTACACTTTCAAAATCCGCGATGGGACTGAGCTCGAAATCTCGAATAGCTTCCTAACTTTTTATTGTACGAAATCGCTGTCAATCAAAAGGAGATGTAGTCCTCCAATCATCACGCAGACGCCCGGACTCCAGGCGGGACATAATCGCAGCATTTATCCAATGACCGTCTAGTTTCGAAGCATTGAAAAAAACTGTTCAAAGCAGCCCCATTGAAGTCAATGGACACTCGGCTTCAACGGGGAAATGCACTGTGACGCTACTATACGAGAATGTATGAGAAGGAAATCGAGTCAGCCGACCTGCTATATGAAGCTGATTCTGAACTAACTCGTCTTCGAGATGAACGTGTTCTAACGCATTTTTAGTCAATAAAATGTTTACACAATACAATACTAATAGTACATATTTGACCATTCATTTTTTGACATTATAGGGGAAGCTGAGCTTCCCTTGCATTCTTAAAGAAATCCCCACTGATATCTATCCGTATATTTTGTGAAACGATGATATCATGTGTAAAACGCAGACGGACTAGCTCTCATGTATAGTATAATGTAAACTCACATTTATAATTATTAACGAAAGGTGACCGTGTTTTTTAACATCTATTATTAATACTAGCTAGATGGAATATAGATTTAATAGGGGTCTGATAATTCATATATCTCTCCGTTCGAAAAGACGTGATTGTCAAAATACTAACTTAGAATGAGTGAGGAATGTGGGGAGCGACAGAGCATGCGTTCCAATGAACATCGTATTGCTGGTTCGCTCGCTCACTCTGTATTATGGGTTCGTGGTGGTAAATACATTACCTCGTCAGTGAACATGTTTTCTGCTGGAGATGCTAGATGGCTGGTTGTCATTGACGACGACAACAACTCCCATGAGCCCACGCTCTTTCCCAACGTCATCAAAGTACGTCTTTTGTTATTATTTTGATTGAGTGACCCCTGGTGGCCAAAAATTACATACTGTAATGACAGTAAAAAATGACGCTCATCGTGATGCAGAAGTATGGAGAAGCACGTCCTGATCGTCAGGTTCCTGAGGAGCAAGGTAATGTAAATCCTTGCGTCCCTCTTTATCCTCTTGGGCCTTATCTCTGGTGCAACTGCACTGCAGAGACTGCCCCTGAGCCACTGCAGGCAGTGAGTTAAAAATTCTGTTATATCAGTTCTCCTGCTCGCATGGTCTCTACTAGAGGGTAGGGACTTGCTCGCTTTCGGTCAACGTATTGTGCCTGGAGTTCGGGCCGGCTAACTCTCACAAGCTGAGACCCCGGCTTGGATTGTGCCCAAGGTTCCTACCTCTCCCGTAATAGGAGCAGGTGGTGAGCTTGCAAGCGCTGCCCCGGAGGAGGCAGATCCAGCACTGGCTTTCTCTCTCCGTTCGCTTATAGCGGTTAGACGTGTACAGAACGCAAGCCATAGACCTCAGACCAGCTCTTATCTGTTAGGAATTCAGCAGAGAGGGAAGGATGTTTCCAAGCAAAGTTGGCCACTTAGTGCTTACTTTCATTTCGGTAAAAAATTCCGAGATGCAACATGTCCACTTAGGTGTTGAGCTCCTCTATGATGAGTGTAAAGTGCTCCGCCTGGGCATTGACGATATGCTTTGCTAAACAGATTCTAGAGTTGGGGGCTGGACGACACCTAGTTGACACCGCTGCTTCCCATGGGCTCCCTTCTCATGAAGCCAGTTTCACCGTGAGCCCGGTTCAAGTGTCGGCTTGCTGCGCCATTCCCCTCTTATGGACTGGATACGTGCGCCTTTCTACTCCAGTTGAGTTCCCTTAAATCTGAACCCTGTTGAGTTCCTCCACACCCCTCCGACGTCGGACATGCGGGACGTCTGGTGTTAGGCCTACCACTTGTAAGCAGTGTGGAACCTGTGTTAGGCTGGGTCCATATGTTACGGTCCCTACGGCGACCCCATATGTGTATTCTTCCACGATACGGCTCCCTACGGTCGAGCCCGTGTCTTCCCTCGGCAGAGGCTCTCTGCCATCACTGTCCGGTGAGTCTCCCCCCGTCTTAGGTTGGAGCCACCCCAGTGACATTCCATATGTCGTACTGCCCGGTCATCCGCCCAATTCATATGTGTATTCTCCACTTACCTTCCCTTGGGTAGGATGTGGCTTCCGCAGCGTCCCTTCCTTCCAATGTACGGGAACGCTTTCCCAGTGGTCCTGTAGGAACAGCCGTGACTTCCCTGGCCTAATCCCTGTCCTTCCCCGCCTTAAAATTGCGGGGGCATCAGGAGGCTTTTGTCTAGGCACTGGAAGGTGGCAGCTTTAGTGGCGTTTTCAAAGGTTATCCCCATTCAGTCGACGTCGACTACGTCGGACGTTATCGACTGAAAGGGAACGTCCTGGTTGCGTACGCAACCCACCGTTCCCTGAAGGAGGGAACGGAGGACGTAGTCCCCTTGCCACTTCCGCTGGACCACCGCTGACTCCGGGTTATGCTCGGCTCCTCAGCGAAAAAGCAACTAGTGCGTGTATCCACTTCCGTATTTATACCCGCGCCGTGGGGGGCGGAGTGTGTGATGCGAATCACGCACGCCAATTCCATTGGCTCGTTCAATAGTACTCGAAGAACATTGGCTCTCTGACGCGATCCCCATTCAGTCGACGTCGACTACGTCCTCCGTTCCCTCCTTCAGGGAACGGTGGGTTGCATACGCAACCAGGACGTTCTTAAAGTTGGAACTGCTCCATCTTTCAGCACAAGCCGTTGTGCGAATCCTGCATTGAACTCGCCAAGATTGTGGAAGCTTTCCTCCGTAAAATGTGCAGCACAGAGAGTGAGATTTGGGTAATAATTAACCATTGATCCTTAACTCCAGCGACCCTAGGAAGGCTGAAGAAAGTGGACCTGCAATCCGGGCACTGATGAAAATAACAGCGTTTCGATGACATTGCGGCGGCAACAACACTCCTATACCACAATAACTCTTCTCCAACGCAATATAACATGGCCTCGCCCCCCTTATTTTGTATTCTCGGAGGAGGGGTTTATTGGGGTTGCTGACATCAGCAACCCTGGAGGAATGTTGTGTAGTCCAAAACCGGCTGTTTGCTGTAGTCCTTAGAAATTGATTTCTTTAAAAGCAAATATCTCTGTTTGCTTTGATGTTTGAACGCTGTAACTTTGCAGATGTTGTTTATGCTCAAACAGCAACATTACACACTAACTAAAGTTAGAAAAGTGAAATCGTGTTTTACCACCCCTTTAAAAAAAAAACATAACATGGCCACAACAAACGCATTATATTTGCCTGCTACTTTTTCCCAGCCCTCTCTCCTGGCTTTTGCACACTTTGAGCTGTTCCCTGGCGTTTTGATTAAACATTAAAATTCAGCATAAACTTCTACTATTTCTTGCTCTACTACAGAGAAAAACTGAGCGCACTCTTTGGCCACGGTGAGCAGCCAATAGCAGCTTTGCTGATCAATGTTTCTACAATCAATACATATCCCATTTTAAACCAGCGCATTAATGCGCAATTATCTCAGATAACTCAATCCAGCTGTACTAATCATAACCGGCAGGTGTGTTCGAAGAACCAGGTTATCCAGATCATGATTTGCCCAATGATATCATCTTGGATGTCTCATTTGATCTCGGGTGTTTTAAGCAACGTACGAAGAACGGGCCCCTTTTTACCTGAAAAAGTGGAGACGAGATGCTGCGCTGATTTAGCTCTATGGGAAAACATCATTGTTTGACTGGTTGTGAAGTATGTGTGGCTAACACATCAAGAACTTGGCTTTAAAACACAATATGTAATTTTTGCTGCTAGAGGTCGCTTATTCAAAACAAAGGCATATCTTGATGACGCCGTTAATGAGCATGGATTCATGGGAGTTGTCATCTTTACTTCCTCAGCCGATGGAAAGGAATCCAACTGATTTAGGCAGAAATCAAGTTCATGGATGAGCTAATGTATTAAATTTGTACGAGGCCGCTGGAGCAAATACTAATGAAAGACACTTGCGATACACACCAGTTTCGAGGCCAGCAGAGCTTTTATTATGTATTGCAGTCAGCCGCATTCACTCTTTTCATTGCCTAAGTGGAGTAACGCAGCGCCGTTAAAATAAATTGGTTAACATAAAAATATTCATACTAAATACATTTGAGTGTGTTGAAAGTTATGTTTTAATGTTACTCGTTGCGTTCGCTTGGTGGCTGGTATGAGAGACTTGTTGCACTTTGCAGTAATCTATATTGATGTTAGAATATTATATTAATACAAACTGGATGACTTGTGTTGCTAAATGCCATGCAATTAATTTTAAAATAAAATATATTGTATAATGGGGAAAGCTCTCTCTGATTGTGCTATGTTAGCCACTTGACAAAATTGTCTCTGAGGCATGGTGAAAACATGGTACTCATGGAAAATCAAGAAAACAAACAGTGACATGGCTGTCACTGGCCAATACCATTGGCGTGATTAAACAAGTTCTTCAGACACCAGTCACGCTGAGGCGTTCCCCAATAGCATTCTAGGACGCAGTGTCTTATTCCCCTTCTCAGGGAACAAAGGTTACGTTTGTAACCTGAGATGTATTCTGTTGATAAATGTATCAAAACAGTTGCTCACCTGTCTAATAAAAAACATAATATATTAAAGTGTCTTTGATCCCATGGTGTCTATGAAAGTAAAACTGGAAATCGAGGAAAACATGGATATGACGTCATTGACAATAATCTTTAAAACTCACTCTGGGATCTATGGTCCCATCCCCCAACAAGGGCAAGAAGGGTCTTGGTTACCATGACTACGATCACATAAGTTGGTTTTATTGCTGTTAAAAATGTGGTCAAGTGGAAAAAGCAGAGGCCATAGAAATGACCCACAGCCCTTAAAACAGATTTTGCATCAATTTATGGACGAACTGACCTATAAGTGAACATGCACCCCAGGACACTGTGTGAATGATTTACTGCCTTTTGCACTATTATGTTTTTGATACTACAGTATGTATTTTATTATACAACCAACGGTCAATGTAACCCCACATGTATCGTGTCTCCTATCTAATTAATCCTCATTTAATGACACACACTTTAGTGTACATCACCTTCTCTTAGAATACAGTGTGTTTGTTATATCTATCTGAGTATAAATGGACACAAACCCTAACCCATATGTCTACGACACTTGAGATAGCGTCATAAATCCTCCCAACAGAGGAATCTCCCGCTTAGAAATTCCCCATTTCTTATTGGTTGAGCCAACCCTGGTGGGACCTTTCTCAGGCTTTAAATGGTCTCTACACAAGCCCTTCCCTCTCTTGGCCTTCTCTGTACATTCGGGGTGCTGTGCTGTGCTGCGTGGCCTTGACTCACAACCAGCCATGCGCTCATGGAGAGAGAGAGAGAGAGAGAGAGAGAGAGAGAGAGAGAGAGAGAGAGAGAGAGAGAGAGAGAGAGAGAGAGAGAGAGAGAGAGAGAGAGAGAGAGAGAGAGAGAGAGAGAGAGAGAGAGAGAGAGAGAGAGAGAGAGAGAGAGAGAGATAGAGAGAGAGAGAGAGAGAGAGAGAAAGATTTCAACCAGAACATAGTCGAACTAACCATGCAAGTTCATCATATCTTCTTCATCTAACGGAGAAGAAAACGATTGCAACTTCAACGTTTGAACCATCAAGACCCTTTTTCTGGAACTTCAAGAAATGCTTTCACTGCAAAGGCCATGCAAGTAGAAATTTAATGAGGTGCTCTTAAAATAATAAGCTGATGGTTCTTTTCATGTTCAATGAATATTTTCCGTAGCTTCATTTCATTTCCGGTTTCATTCGGTCATTTACCATCTACCAGGAAACAGGTGCGCCTTCAGGTATTGCCCCAGTGTGGCAATACAGCGCAGCATCTCATTCCCGCCTTTTCAGGGAACCGGGTTACAATCAAGTAACCTGAGACGTTCTCTTTCAAAAGCTACTCTCCATGCTCTCAATGGGAATGAGAATACCAACGCTGCCGCACTGGTACTGGTGTGTGCACACAAACATGAGAAAGGCCTCAGATATGAGTTTGGAATGTCGACTCAAGGATGTGTTAGCCCGGAGCAACTTGAACATCTAAACTATAGAATCTAATAAATGTGGGTGGAGGGGACTAGCCTGCCGCATAATATACTTGCTGCAAAGGGACGCCTCTTGCTAAAGCCCTGGAGGATGCAACCCCCCAGTATAATGAACCCTAACGGCTAGAGGGGAAGCTTAACCATGTGCCTCTCATAGGCTAGAGCAATAGCATCTCTCACCCAGTGTGACATTGTTTGCTTGGTGGCGGCCGTCCCCCAGTTGTCACCCCCGGCCATCCCCCATAGCAAATTAAAAGTTGCTCTGACTTACGCCACTGGCTAGTGTGGTGGACACAAGTCTGAAGAGCATGAACTGGACACATAAGGTGAAGTTTCTCCTGCTCTGGTGTTGTAAACGGTGGACAGAAGGCTTCAAGAACGACCGGATGCACAGTTGAGAATTTCGAACCTTAGGAAGATAGTAAGGGTGAGGGTGTAAAATAGCTTTGACCAGTCTTGGGGCAAAGTCTAAGCAGGATGGCGAAATCGACAGATCCCCAATTCTCTTACGGTCATGAGAAAAAACATTTTTAGAGTCAGAAGCTTGCCAGACGCTGACTAGTGGTTCAAAAAGGGGTCTCGACTAGCCCCTCAAAGACTATGGCCAAGGCCCACGAAGGGACCTTTGCTTTAACGGGAGGCCTCAGCTCAGGATGAAGCGGGCGATCATAGGGTCCTTCCCGACAGGAGCCCCATCAATCAGGGCGTGGCAAGCCGATATGGTGGCCACAAATACCCTGAGAGTAGCGGAGCATGTGCCCACTGATACCCAGCAGAAACTCCAGCACTGAAACAATCTGGCAGTAAACTGGGTCTGCATGGTATGCAGTACACCACCTTTCAAAGACACCCCATTTAAGGGCATAGATCCTTCTTGTGGAGGGAGCCCTAGTACTAGAATAGTCTGTACGACATCATCAGGGGCTAAACATGAAGCTTCCAAAGCTTCGGGCCAGGAATGAAATATCGGCATATTGGCATTTCCATTCCCCGTGTTTCGCAGCTTGACAGAAAGTCTGCTCCCACATTCAAATGCCCAGGGTTGTAAATCGCCCTGGGGGACAGGAATTTGTCCTTAGTCCAAAGCAGAACCTGTTGTGCTAGCCTGTTCAGACTACGCGAACATAGTCCGCCTTGGCCATACTGGCAGCCATAGCTGCATCCATGCATTCTGTGTGCAGGCTGACAGGCTAGGCTGAATGGAAAAACCTGATGTTGGTAAGCTTCATCCCCGAAAGCAAACCTCAGGAACTTCCTGATTTGTGGCAGAATTTCTATATGAAAATATGCGTCCTTGAAAACGATTGTATCAAACCAATCTTTGTGTTGGATCTGAGACACAATCCTCTTGATCGTTTGCATTTTGAACGTTTATGTTCCCTTTCAAAAGCTACAATCGATGCTGCGCTGCTTAGCGCATTGGGAACGTCTTTAATCGTGACCTGCTGTGAATATAGTGTGTAAACACGTCGATGGAATCGACCGGAAGTAATATAGCCTCGGTCGGTGATGTCATCGGCACGAACCCGCGACGCAAGGCTATAATTAGATGAGCCACAGGTGCATCGTCAGGTCTTTTGTCTTCAGAGACCTCTCTGTGTTTGGTGTGCAAGCATATCTATCTCTCTCTGTCTACTACAGATCTTGATAAGAGTTATTTAGTTTTATAACTGGCAGTGTGCAGATCTTTCTCTTTCTCATCTCTGAATGTTTTAAAAGAGTTTAAAAAGTCAAAAGAGGAATGAGTCAGCAAGGAAGTAAGCGTTGTGTTCCTCCATGTTCTCGTCCTATGTCAGAACTGGATACACACGCTTACTGCTTTGTGTGTTTGGGGGAGGAGTATGTGATCGCTGCATTGGAGTCAGGAGAGTGCGAGCATTGTGAACTGTTCACAGTTAAAATGCTTCGTGCTCGTCTTGGCTACTTCCAGTCCGCACCCGCATTATCATCGTGGGGCTCCCGAATGGATTTGGCTGACGAGCAAGAGACGGGTCCATCCCTTTCGCTTGCTCACTCACCAGATCCACAAGTTCGTGATCCTGAAGCGCACCCCGGTGCCTCTTCGGCTCACGCAGGGGACGATGATGAATCTCTTGGGTCTACGGACTTCGAGCAGCCAAACTCTGAGCGTTCCTCGCACAACGATAAATCCGTTGAGGAATTACTCGAGGTGGTTACTCGCGCGGTGGCCAGATTACAGCTTGATGGGCCTCGCGAACAAGAGACCCCAAATAATCTAAGCTAGGGGATAGGTTTCTGACCGGTGGCAGGGGGGAGGGACCAAAACATCAGTCTCTCCCCTTTTTCGAGGACCTCCATGACGAGCTGTCTAAATCATGGAGTGAACCATATACTTCCCGTGTCTTTGTGCCTTCGACGTCGACTTTTTCGACTATCGTTGGTGCGAAGTCACGGGGGTATGCGGAGATGCCGCAGGTAGAAGAGACGCTTGCGAGCTATCTCTCGCCTGCTTCAGCATCTTCCATTAAGAGACCTACCCTCCCCACAAAGCCATGTAAAATAACATCAGCGCTCGTGGGAACAGCTTATCAGGCTGCAGGTCAGGCTGGTGCTGCGCTGCACACTATGGCAGTGTTACAGGCGTACCAGGCTGACCTACTGGAGGATTTGAGTGCGGGCAGCACTATAGACGAGGAGTCCCTCTCTGAGCTGTGGAGAGCCACAGATCTGTATTTCCGTGTTGACCAAGCAAACGGCCAGTGCCATAGGCCGTTCGATGTCTGCTTTGGTCAGCAGGCACCTGTGGCTGAATCTAACAGGAATGAAAGATAAAGACCGGGTGTTCCTGTTGGATTCCCCAGTTTCACCCTCTGGCCTGTTTGGCAACTCTGTCAGCACAGTCGTCAGCAGGTTCAGGGAGGTTAAGAAACACGAGGAAGCATTTGTACAGTTTCTTCCTTGCCGCAGGGGCCATCTGCCTCCCAACCTCTCCCCGGTCCTTCAAAAGCCCGGGAGTTGAAGAAGCAGAGCATGGCGACACAGGTGGACAGGCTCGTTGCACTCAGCAACCTCCCAAGCCAGACCTCAGGACGATCATCAATAAAAAGAGGAAATCCGGAAAGTCTGGTGGGGGTAGCCCCCCGTGGGATGAGACATGATCTGAAAATTATATCTGACCGCCCCTTCTCGTTACCCCCACAAAACCTCTCCATCCCGCTACCTCTGGTGCCTTCGCGGGCAGCGGTTTCCAGCGAAATGTTAGATGTTCCGTTGCTTCCTGCTTTCATCCAGGGCACGGAACATCTAACATCCCCTCAATAGGAAGTGTTAACCTGTCATACAGCAACCCCACTTTTGAAAAATCCCCAGAAATGGCATACCCAAACTGAAACAGATACAGTTCATGAACCCTTTCTACTAAAAGCACAAGTATGATCTCATTTGAAAGCTGACACCTGCCAGTTTATAGTAAATGTAGAATTATTATTGTCATAATGAAAAAAATAGTTATGAATAGCTTCAAAGTTTTGTAAAGTTATTAGAAATTTATTTTTTATGAAACATCTTCATGAAAATAAAATTGAAGTTGGCATTGTATCAATCTATGAATACACTGCAGCTAAAGCCACATGTCTGACCATCTTATATTTACAATCTGAAGATGACAAGTCTAAAACTCTGTTTTTAGTTAAATGTTTTTCAAGATCATGTCATATGACTTTATTTTGATTAGACTCTAAAATGCAAACTGATGTTTATTGTCGTGTTCTAAGCATCTATTCAGTCTATTGTCTCTATTGTTTTGTGGTGCAAACGAGCCCCATTCAGTCTCAGTCTCCCCTGCACACATTCAAACCTCTCCAGCCGGTTTATGGCTCTAAATATGTTTTTCTTTTGTCTTCATTATAATTACTAACGACTGGCTATTCACGCTGTTTCAATCCCTAATTTCTTTTTTCAAAGTTCTCACTTCACATTTGAAACTGTATCAAATGACCTTCTTGAAAAAAGAAACATTTCAGTAAGCATTCCTATTTAGAAAAAATCATAAAAATAACAGCTAGGTGCCAGGTGCACCTAGGGCTCGCTAGCATGTTAGCTTAGCACACCATAAATACACGACAATTTATGAGATTAAAACCATGTTTGTGCTCCAAACTTACTTTATAACACAAGTCGATTGTTTTAAATAACCTTCTGTGATCTGATTTGGCTTCAGATAAAAAAATCAGACAGAAAATATATGATTTTATAGTATTCTGCACGATGATAAAGTCTATATCGATTAGCATTACATTATAAATATAATATTTTATTATGAAAATACCTGACATGGCTCGAAGAACACAGGTAAATCAAATATCATTGCAATCATGTTTATTGTCTTCAAAACGTCTTTGTCTGCATGTTACAGCAATCTCTAGAAGCTTTGTTTGTGTCAGGAACTTCCTGGGATGTCACATGATTATGGTACTTCTTCATGTGTTCCATATATGGACTGCATGTGCACAAGCTGCCCTCAGGCTGCCAGTATGGATTGAAAACACAGTACATCAGAGTGTCCAGTGCTCATAATGATTACATCGGCCCATTTGGGAATAAATTCAATAAATATTATTACTGTCTATATAAATCTGACATAAACCTATGAGAATCTATCAATATTTCTCCAAATCTGCTCATTTTTGAGCTAAAAGCCCTGAGGGACGTTGTTTTGTCAAGCGCTGTCATGACGACCTCACAGGAGTTTTTCTTTCTGAATGAGAGCGGCTGGCGCTCATAATTCATATTAAAGGTATCGACTCATTTTTTGATTACATAACTCCTGACAAATTAAGACATAACTGTCACTATAAGTTTCTCAGAATACAATAGTGGTCAAATACTGAAACTTGAGTCTTATATCTTTTTAATGATGTATAGTTTGTCAAGGTAATAACATTAAATCTGATAGTAACTTTGAACTATTTAAACAAAAAAACGCTTCAGTGCGTCGACGCACTGGCAACGGTTAACAGGTTAAAGTTGATATCACTATCAGAAAGTCTGGCAGAGTAGAAACTGCAGAAAGTTTCTACTCTGCCAGGCATTTCTGCTTGGGTATTAAGCATAGTACAAATAGGATACAGAATCCAATTTATTCATCGTCCTCCGCGTTTCAACGGCGTGGTCTCCACTTCCGTGAGACCGGAGCTGATGCATGTACTGTCACAAGAGCTACAAACTCTTCTGAGCAAACAGGCCATAGAACATGTTCCTCTTCCAGAGAGGCTGTCAGGCTATTACAGCAGATACTTCCTGGTTCCCAAGAAGGACGGGGGGTTGCGTCCAATCTTAGATCTTCGAGGCTTAAAACGTACAGTCAAAGCACTCAAGTTCAAGATGTTAACCGTCAAGACGGTCATGTCGCAAATTCAACATCACGATTGGTTTGTCACGATCGATCTGAAGGACGCATATTTTCATATACAAATATTGCCACAACACAGGAAGTTGCTGAGGTTCGCTTTCGAGGGTGAAGAATACCAATCGCGGGTTCTTCCATTCGGCCTAGCCTTGTCACCCCGCACATACACGAAATGCATGGATGGAGCACTGGCTCCATTGAGACTCCAGGGCATTCGCATTTTGAATTATATAGACGACAGGCTAATACTAGCACAATCGCAAAAGATGGCGCTTAAACACAGAGACATTGTGTTAGCTCATCTAGTTTCTCTAGGATTGAAACTCAACACCAAATAAAGACGTTCTTTCTCCTGCCCAGAGAACGACTTATCTCGGGATAAGCAGCAGGTCTTTTGATGGTATATTAATTTTCTCTCTTCTTTATGGGTGTTAAAACAAAGCATCCCAGAACATCATTCCATCATAAAAAGTCATCTCTGGTCTCGATTCTGTTGTGAAAAACAGAGCATGAGATCTTTCTAGGCACAGAAATATTTCTGAGAAATAGAAACCGAGCCACTGGGCATAGTATCCCAGTAGCGCTGCGTGAGTAATACAGTCTGGTTTTCTTTCTCCTCTCAGAGTAGTTAGTGTGTAGTTTGCTATGCAGCTATGCAGTTGCAATTCTCTTCACCTCACCCGCACTTCAAATAACATTCACGTGAAATGTATCAGTTCAAACCGAACAGATGCTGAAAAGTTCAGAGCTTGTCTGAGTAAAGGTTAACACAATTTCTACTATGCTTTCCGACTTTTTTAAAACTTGAGATGGATATCCTTTCGGTATAGTAATCTGCTGTGGGGGGAGAAAAAGCACAGTAATTTGCATTGTCATTGCAGATCAATTCCTGCTTCTGAATTACTCACATTAGTGTGCAAAGTGTACTGCATTTCCCACAAATCATTCCCTGCTCCCTTCAAATGACTTTTATCCAGTACCGTGCAATAACACGGCCACCATGGCATCTGCTGGTCTTCTCAGAAAAAGCTCTAATGGATGGTGAAAGGCTGGCCAGCTCGTGACCAGCACTTATGAGAAGGTGAGGGCATTAATGCTTACACTTGTGGTCAGCATAATCAAATCTCGTTCTGAAACACTAGAACACCACTGAGACTATACATGCTAGAGGGCCATTAAACTGTCAGCGAGGCATCGATTTGAAGGACAGTGCTGGGCAACAGAAAGACAATTTGTGAACATCTGACACTATGGATCCAGGCCATGAATGATTGGTTGGACGGAACCGTGGACAAGCTGTTCGAAGAGTTTTTACTGGGGCTGCGTCTTTAGCTTATAAATTATATATAATATTTTGAAGCTCGTTCAAAATTAGACTCATAACGTCAAAAGAGGATGCATTAAAAATCATAATAGATGTTTTATGCTTTCTAAGTATAGGATAAAAGCATCATAAATGACATAAAACCACATTATCAAAACAAAAAGAATCACTGCTTTGCACTTTTGTCCAACTCAATACAGTACCTTACAAAACACTTAAACACTCTTTATCTGAAAGTCACCTTCACATTGTACCATTTGGACTTATGGAACAGTTTTCAAAAGTTTTTCAGACAGGATGGTATGATATACATTTTACATGTCACTTTAGAAAGAATATTTCATCATGTAATGCTCTAGATACCTCTCATCTGATTGTCTGATGCCACGAATCAGTACCTATTTGACAAAATGATTGGCAGCTATTGACTGCGCTGTGAGGAGCAGTAGTGTCAGCAGAGCATAAGAGGACAGGAATCGAATAGCATCATGACACGGTCCTCTGCAATGGGCATATTGAACCATTTCTATACGCTTATTTTTCACGCAGCCGTTATTTTGAAATCGAAAGCGAGGCTTCGGTGGGAAGAAAACCGGAAGTGTCGCCTTTAATCATAGGAGAGTCGCGAATGCGATGGCGTATTGTTGTGTTTAATGTAGAAATTAGTTATTCTAAAAATGTACATACATTTCTTTCATACTTTAGACTATATACAGTGAAATTCATTTATAATTTTTTTTTTTTCAGAAAGTAAAAAAATAAGCAGGAACGAACTATATCTACTTATCCTATATTGGATATTAACATCCAATAGTGTAAATCGCGGCAGCAGCTTCAGGTTGGTAGTCCAAGGCATTGTTGTTTATCTTTACTTTGTTTGTCAGATAAAGTTAAGTATTAATGAGCATTTAACAAACCAGCAGAGCCAAACAGCGTTGTCATTTGTTTACTTCCTTGCTACAACGTACAATTAACAATACGAACTATTACTGGAAAACACATCGACGAAAAATAAATCATACTTACAGGTTTTGGCCCGTAAACAAAAGCTTCTGTTTTTAAAGTTGGAACTGCTCCATCTTTCAGAACAAGCTGATGTGCGAATCATGCATTGAACTCGCGAAGATTGTGGAAGCTTTCCTCCGTAACATGTGCAGCACAGAGAGCGAGATTTGGGTCATAATTATGAAGGACCGAGTTAAAAATAAATTTTAACCATTGATCCCTAACTCCCTCGTCCCTAGGAAGGCTGAACAAAGTGGACCTGCAACTGGGATGAAAATAACAGCAGCGTTTTGACGGCATTGCGACAACTCATCTCCAAAACAGCAATGAAAAATGACCTCGCCCCGCTTATTAAGTATTCTCGGAGGAGGGGTTTATGTAAATAATGGGATTTGCATGACGTCAGCAACAGTGATGGGAATAACGGCGTTATAAATAACGCCGTTACTAACGGGATTACTTTTTCCAGTAACGAGTAATCTAATTGATTACTCTTCTCATCTTAATAACGCCGTTACCGTTACTGCCAAAAAATGCGGCGCGTTACTATAACTGATGAAGCTGTTTTGTTTTTCATCAGACCAACTAGATCTCTGAGCGAGAGGCAAATACTTTTTTTTACTGTTCTTCCTTGGTTAGTGGGCAGAGCACGAGACAAGCGCATAAATGCTGACGATTGGCTATAAGGTAGAGTAAAATGTCATTGTAAGCCAATCAGAGGTAGAGTTGGGCGGGTGTTCGAAAGCACGCATAGTAGTGATGGGCATTCGGCTCTTTTGACTCAGCTCACTGAAAAGAGCCGGCTCTTTTGGCTCACAAACGGCTCTTTAAATGACTTTGACTATAATATTTCAATTTGTATTACATAATTATTTAATTTCTATAGGCTAAATTTGTAAAAATAGAGTCGGCTCTTCAGATATGCGAGCCAGCTCCCAACGTTCACCTAAAAGAGCCGGCTCTTAGAGTCGGCTCATTCGCGAATCGCGAACGACCCATCAAAAGCTCATTCGCGAACGAGTCGATCCATCATCACTAACGGCTAACGCTCATGAATTGCGAACGACCCATCATAACGCATAGTCGGGCAGGACAGGACACACAAGGAACAACACAAGCCAGTCAGTCAACGAGAGACAGGTATGGCGACGAGCTTAACAAGCTTAATTTAATTTTGCCCAGTTGTGGCCTGTTGAGGGGCAATAAATATCAAAATTTCCAAAACATCTATTGTGTTATTTGCATTGATCCACTATATAAACATAATATCTACATACATGGCGTTTGATTGGAGGCTAGTCTCACTTTGTCCCACAGCAACATTTTTTTTTTAGATGTGTGTACAATGTTTCATGTTTCTGTTAATAATGTATTGTATTAAGTGTCCATTTCATTATAATATTCAAATTTATCATAAATAATTGAACATGCACATGTATTTTAAGTTCCGTTAAAGAGGGGTAGAGGTGGGGTCACATTTGAGCATTTAAAATTTAATTTTACTTGAAAGTAACGCAATAGTTACTTTCATAAGTAACTAGTTACTTTTAAAATTTGTAACTGAGTTACTAATTTAGTTACTTTTTGGAAGAAGTAACTAGTAACTGTAACTAATTACTTTTTAAAAGTAACTTGCCCAACACTGGTCAGCAAACCCGGATGAATGTTGTGTAGTCCAAAACCGGCCGTTTGCTATAATCCTTAGAAATTGAATTTTTTAAAAGCAAATATCTCCCTTTGCTTTGAACTTTGAGCGCTGTAACTTTGCAGATGTTGTTTATGCTCAAACAGCAACATTACACACTAGCTAAAGTTAGAAAAGTGAAATTGTGTTTTACCACCCCTTTAAAGGATTAGTTCACCCAAAAATGAAAATTGCCCCATAATTTACTCACCCTCAAGCCACCCTAGGTGTATATGACTTTATTTCAGTCGAACACAATCGGAGTTATATTAAATAATATCCTGGCTCTTCCCAGCTTTGTAATGGGACTGAATAGTGCCTGTTTTTAAAGCTCAAAAAAGCACATCCATACATCATAAAAGTAATTCTTACGTCTCCAGTGGGTTAATAAATGCCTTCTGAAGTGAATCGATGTTTTTTTTTGTAAGAAAAATATCCCTATTTACAGTTTTTTACTATCGCCATGACAATTTTTTCAATACTTTTAACAAATTTCCTAAACTCTTAACGCACCAACACACCTACAACACACAATTGGCAAAACAGTTAATTTCATGCTCAAAATCACACATTGTAAACTAAACTCCAACACTAATTTTCTAGACACTATGTCTACCAAAACACTGCAAACATGTCTCAAAATCAAATAATTTTTCAAAACACTAACATATGTTCTCGTCCAACAGTAAGATGTAGTCAATCATAGCACAATGACATAAAAACACTAACATCAGATGAAATTACAGAAACTGCATTTATATGTGTCAGGTATGCCCTTATACAACAGACAGTATATTGTATTGATCATAGATTGTGTTTTGCACTGCAGTTTCTTTTGAAGCCTCTCTACATTTTTGTTTTGTTGGGTTTAGGTCTTTTGCTGCAGAAATTCAATAAAAAAGGACCCATCTCAGAGTGCTTTATAGACTGTACGGTTACTGTAATGAAAAAACGAAGACAGAGACAGAATTGCTGCAATGAATAAAATAAATAAAAATACATTTATATATTTGCATAATTCAATCAGCTGTTTCTCAGTAACAATATAATAAAATACAGGGGATATATTTGTGTTTCAATTCACAATATAAACAGCTGTTTACCTTGACTTTAGCCTGTAAGGTTAGGTTTAGAAAATGGTGTTATCTGTTCTGACATACAGTGTTAAAGCATTGGTAAATTTGCCAGTAAAAATCCATTGTTTTGGTCTTGTTTGAGCTTGTGTGTAAAAGAAGTTCAAGCATTTAAAATTTGTGTTCATTGTAAGCATTAAAGAAATGTGTTAATAGTATAGCTTACACAGACGGATGTAGTGCTAACTGTGTTAAGAGTTTAGGAAATTTGTTAAAAGTATTGAAAAAAAAATGTAAAACCTTATAAACTATAATCACTTGCTTCCGACAACGGCTGTACTCACTTTCACAAGAGAGTCGAGTTTCGGCAGAAGGGTGTCCTCTGACCCGACGTATGCCGATGTAAGCGTAGCGTAAGCTTTGCGTCTTTGTCAATTCTCACCTGAGCTTATGCTATGCCTACGTCATACGTCAAATCTATTTTTTTATGATAAGAGATTTTTCTTTCAACTATTTGGCTACTAATATATTACTATATACTACTATATTTTTGTGAATATTTTAAATGAAAGACCAAGAGGAGAAATTGCAAAAAACAAATTTTCTGTCAGTTTTGCTCATATTTACAATGGGTGCCATTATTTGTGGAGCCCACTGTTGAAAATGTTTGTGATTATTTTACTCTTTGTCTAGATTATAATACATTTTAAAATATAAATAATAATAAATATTTCATGTTGAATTTTCATGATTTAAGATTGAATGTCAAGGTCTGAGACAAGAGAAAAACAAAAAAATCTAAACATAAAAGTAATTTAAATGTATAGCAACAAGTTACATTATTACACACACACACACACACTATATATATATATATATATATATATATATATATATATATATATGTGTGTGTGTGTGTGTGATATATATATATATATATATATATATATCTTTCTGAAAAGTCTTTCTGACCCCCGAGACTCAAGTAATCTCTGCAATTCTCCATCTGTGATCCTTGGAGAGTCTTTGGCCACTCAAAGTTTCCTCCTCGCCGTGCATTAAGACAATATAGACACACGTCCTCTTCCTGGCAGATTCGTAACATCTTTAGTTGATTGGAACTTCTTAACTATTGCCCTGATGGTCAAAATGGGGATTTTCAATTTTTTTAGCTATTTTCTTACAGCCGCTTTCCATTTTGTGATGCTCAACAATCTTTTGGTGCACGTCAGAACTATTTTCTTTGGTTTTACTCATTGTGATGGATGATTAAGGGAATTTGGCCTTTGTTTCCTCTGACATTGTTTCCTCATATTTAAACTCCTGTGAAACAAGAAGTCATATGTTCCTAGTCACCCCGATGAAAGGTTAGATTTTTGCTAATTTTTTTAATGAAAGATGAAAGATCAAAAGGATTAACAATGCAGATTTATTTTTTACAGCCATTTTTGATCAGGGGTGCCATTAATTCTGACCACAACTATATATATATACCCCTGAGACATAAAAGTGGCAGTAGTTGAAGACAAACCCATACCAAATTATACAGACCCCCCAAAAATGATTATCATTCCATATATTGTATATTTAGCCATCTGTTACTGATTTTGTTTTATAAACATAATGTCCTCATGACAGAAATATCCTAAAGGATACATTTAAATAGCTCTTCAACATGAAGTACATGCACAGATGGGAAAATAAACATCAACACTATGTTTTTTTTTTTTTTTTGGTTGCTTGTGGAAAAGAAAGAAGAGATTCACAGCTTTTATTAAGTCAGGACGCCTCTGTGCATGAGCTTAAATGACTAATGATGGGTTGAGAAGGGATGAATAATGAGATAAAGGTAATGACTGTTTCATTGGATTTCCCTTTATCCTCTTTGACGCTATTGATCATATTAAATCACCAAGAAAATCTCAAGAGCTCACGCTCCTAAATTCTGGCAATTAAACATATGAACACAGAGGAAAGAAACACTTTGACCATGATGGAGGGTAATTTCACAGTGGTCATTTCACTGCACTGACACCAAACAAGGTAAAAGTCACAGGTGAAAATGTGAAGAAAAGACACTGAACCCATCAAGCATTAAACCTCTCTAAATTGGAAAATTACCCAAAGAGATTAATGGGAGTATACAAGCAGGAAGATTGGTAGAAAAATAACTATTAAATATAAACTTTTTGTAAGTCTTTTTGCAATTAAAATGGATGGATGGATGGATGGATGGACAGACTGACGGACGGATGGAAAGGGTTTTTAGAAAAATATAGGATGTTATGAATACTACTACTACTAATAGAATATAATAGAAATACAAATTAAAATATGAAAACAATAACTTTTTTTAACAGAAACTTTTTTCACATAATTATATATATATATATATATATATATATATATATATATATATATATATATATATATATATATATATATATATATAGAAAGCATGACAACACTGGCTATAAAGGTAGTATGTAGCACAATGAAATGTATCTGTTTTTTTTCCAGTAACCTCGTTCATGCTGCATCAGCACCTGCTGCCTGATCCCAATACAAGATCCATCAGCTGTTGTTAATTACTTTAGACTGAACAGCACTGCACTGTAAACTGATTCTGTATCTGTGGTTTTTACTGCAGATATAATCTCAGCGTATGGGGATTTTCTGCTTTGACGGAAACTTTGACTTATTCAAATCCAGTCAATATGTTAATAGGTATGATGACTAGGGTTGGGTACCGAAACACGGTGCCAATAGGGAACCGGTTCCGACGTAAACGGTAGTAACCAGACCGAATAAGAACGAAAATTTCGGTGCCTGATTTCGGTGCCTGACTCTCTGTTTCATGAGGCGCACACACGCAAGGTCTCTCGCGCGCTCTCTCTCCGCCGTGCGGGCACAATACTGTTTGAAGCACAGTCTGTTCTGTCTCGCATGCGCGCTCTTGCTCGCTCGCTCTAGATTCCAGGAGATTTTAACTAATTTGCGGGCATCAGGGAGCCGTTATCAATATGCGGGAGACTCCCGGAACGTCTGCTGATTGCGAGGGGATTAATGAAGATGCCGAAGTCAAAACGCTCCAAGGTTTGGCTGCATTTCACGTGTAAAATTACGCCTTAGAATGCCCTCTGGGTGTAGCCTGGTAATACCAGACTCTGCTACTTCACATTGCTTCATAGACAGAGTCTGGAATGGCATAATAGAGAAGTGTTTTCTCTCTCGCTAGGGGGCGCTTGTCTGAAGTTTTAAATCATTGGTTACCCGTAAGCCAATCAGATAAGTTTATATATGACGTATGTTATGCGCCGACACAGCCGCATCGAACCACAGACATCATGCATCGAGCTCAAATCTATGATCGAACTTCCACTGTAAACCTGCTGTAAACACTTGATGCGAGCGAAATACCGGAGTGAACATGGCTGTAAACGACTTTTGCAGATTATGCGAAGTTAATCTACGCATCCACGGTATAATCAGTGCCTCTAAACTGATATTTGACAGTAGAGAGAAACAAAAAAATATTTGCAGCCAACTGTCAAAGTTAGGATTAGTTCTGTTAAACACAGCTCTTTGTTCATCTCGAGTCTGTCGGAAATGCTGCAACTTAATTGCAAGATTACAGCATGTCATGGCAATATTTAAGACCTGGGGCTCGTTCTTCGTACGTCGCTAACTCAGTTAGCTGGATTTGATTGTTGGCGATTTGGCATGATCTTGGATCGTTTGGTTCTTCGAAGCTCATCCTAGACTTGCTGTCATAGCAACAGGTGCGCCAGCTTGAACCTGCTCGCGAGCAGGCTTATTTCATGTAAACAGGATTAGATTGCGGCTTTATAAGCGGAGGTGATACGGGAAGTCTGTCGTAGCCATGTCTTGTCCATTTTTACGACAGCAACCTGTTGCGGAAGGTGCGAGGATAATTCGCAGAGCTTTTCGAATTAATCGCGTATTGCAGGATAGACTGGATCCTTTAGCGCAGCGCGACAGTGTAATTTTTGAGAGATATCGTTTTTCTCGTGAGGGTGTTATTTACATCATTAATTTGCTGGAACCACACATTAAATGTTCAACACAGAAGAGTCGGGCTTTGACAACTGCACAGACTGTGTGCATTGCCCTGAGATTCTTTGCGAGTGGCACGTTCCTTTACACTATTGGAGATGCAGAGAACTTAGTGAAAAGTGCTGTCTGTCGTGCCATTCGCAAAGTTTACTTGGCACTCAAGCAGTTTTTAGGGGGTTTTGTGGTATTTCCAAGCCACTTAAGACCCCAGGTTGTAAAGCAGAATTTTTTTGCTATTGCAGGTACATTTATAATTGTTAATGACATGCAATCATGACCATGCCAAAAAGTATGACTAACAGTATGTGTCCTTCAGGCTTCCCTAACGTGATTGGTGCCATAGACTGCACACACGTCCCCATCAAGGCCCCACCAGGGCCCAATGAAGGGGATTTTGTGAACCGAAAGGGGGTTCACAGTGTAAATGTGCAGGCAAGGTACTATTACAATTTATAATATTACAGATTAATTAGTAATATATTACATAAAAAAATGCATGTAATCAAAAAGTATGCAGTTGACTGACTAAAATCTCTTAGATGGTGTGTGACTCTATGTTCCATATAACAAATGTGGAAGCAAAATGGCCAGGATCAGTGCATGACTCAAGAATTTTCAGAGAGTCACATTTATGCACATTATTTGAACGTGGTAAGGGAACTTATAAATGTCAAGCTCACAGTATTACACACACTTATGCTGAGCCTAACAAAACTGCATTTTTCCATTATACAGGGAATTTTGACGGGGTCCTGCTTGGTGACCGGGGCTATGCCTGCAGGCAGTACTTCATGACGCCATTCCCTGACCCAAACCCTGGACCACAAACCCGTTACAATGCAGCTCTAGCCAGGACAAGGGCACGCATTGAAATGACCTTTGGGCAACTAAAGGAAAGATTTCAGTGTCTGAAGGGTCTGAGGGTTGCACCTGACAGGGCCTGTGACATAATTGTTGCATGTGCCATATTGCATAACATTGCCACTGTCAGACAGGAGAGGACCCCTGTGGTGGGGGTGCAGCCTGATGATGACCTCCAGCCAGTGCACTTGGACCAACCTAGTGGCAGAGCTGCACGGGACAGAATTGTGGAACACCATTTTTGAATGTGTAATAAAAGACAAGACAAAAATGCTTAGTTCCTGGAGTTTTATTTAAACAATTCTTTATAAAGAAAAGCCAGCAAGTCATCCTTTGCCTGCAATAAGAGATAGTTATGTAAAGTCAGCAATACTACTATGTGTCAAATGATGTATTAGCACTTACTCTGAAGGTCCTTTTGAAGCAACTCTATCTCTAGTGCAATTTTTCTCTTTTTCAAGTTGTCAAGTTCAATTTCTCCTCTTAATTTGTGTTTTTTCAGGTCAAAATACTCGATTTTTTGTTGAAGATGCCGTTTATATAGGGAACGGATGTCACCCTGTGTCATTTTGTGAAAGAAAAAGGGTCAAAACATGCCTCATGCAACAAAAGTAAAAAGTAAAAGTACAACACTGTCCACCTCTGTATCAGTTCTTTGTGCAGACTCTTCTGTAGGCCTTTCTGTAGGCCTTTCTGTAGGCCTTTCTGTAGGTGTGGACTCCTGCAACTCATATTGCAGACAGAAAGAATAGGTACACAAGTATATACTAATTAGTGTAAAGTTATTTATGCACTTACAGGTTCTTCCTCCAAAGGACAGTCATCTGAGAGGGTTTCTTCACTGTCCTGTGCAATGGAAATAAATGGGTATTACAAAGTGTTGCACTTTCTTCCCTTTATGCAAGTTAGAAAAAGTACACAACTTACTGCATATGCTTCAGCCACCACTTGCTTGGGAACAGGTAAAAGTGTTGGTGTATTATGTAAAACTGCACAAAAGAGGGGAACAAAAAAAATTGTCATTACAATTAACTACACTGTAAAAAATATAATGTGATCAATAACTCATGGCAATATATTTTATATTAACTAAAAGTTTAGAAGTTTTCACTTTCACAAACGGTTTAAATTACTGTACAAGCCATTTGGATTATACTTCATTTATATTTACAGTGTACTAAGAGAATTGAAAACTCATTTAGCCTACCAGTAATAAAGGTGTTGCTGCTACTGGTCCCTGGCTTTGGGTCTGAGGAAGAGCTGCCCCCAGGGATGCCCTCCACAATGGGTCGGTTTTCATTCAACCCAAGGGCCAGCTCCTCTGCTGGGGTATATTGTGGTGGTGCAGGACCACCACCTGTTTTTTTTTTTTCAGCCTTTTTCTTGGTGGCTGTTATAAACAGACAAACACATTATTTAACAGTGGCTTTTTAAAATAAAGACAGTATAAGAATTAAAGGCTACCATTTTGTAGAATATTCTTGTACTTCACTTTTACTTGTCCCCATGTTCTAGTGGGTCCCGCGGAGGCTCTGACATAAAAGAACAAAATAAATATGAAATTATTAAAATGCAAAAATACATACTGTAGAAAGTGATAGAAACATCTACCATGGACAGCACTTACGCATTTAATTTGTCTGCTACTTTTTGCCAGCCCTCTCTCCTGGATTTTGCAGACTTCGAGGTGTTCCCTGTCGTTTTAATTAAAGATTCAAATTCGGCATAACCTTCCATTAAAAGCTCTTGTTCTCCTTGGGAGAAAAACTGTGCGCGTTCTTTGGCCATGCTGAACAGCCAATAGCAGCGTTGCTGATCATTGTTTCTACTATCGATACATATCCCCTTTTAACCCAGCGCATGAACGCGCAATTATCTCAGATAACTCAATCCAGCGATACTAATCATAAACAACAGGTGTGTTCGAAGAACCCAATTAGCCGGATCATGATTAGCACGATGATATCATCTTGGATGTCTCATTTGATCTCGGATGTTTTAAGCAACGTACGAAGAACGAGCCCCTGGAAAAGAAAGGAGACACTGACCTGTCAAAAGGCTCCCCAGTTTCTCGCTGGCGATCGGTAATAGTTGATAAATTAAACTTTTCTAAAAGGGAGTAGGGCCACAACATCACCTCCATTCAAAATGTTTAATACACACTCTTCTTGTTCGGGCTTCAGTTTGCTAATGCCGGGAATATTCTCCACAACAGAGCGAATTGCATCCGCGTCTCCATATCCGTGGTCGTTTTCGATTTCCCTAACCTAATCTTAAACTCGGCGCTTAGCGACTACGTCAAGGCTTTCAGCCCGCCCTCTGTTTGTTGATTGGCCCGGCTGTTTTCAGGCTGTACTCAGACTGAGTACAGAAGCGAAATGAAATTGAGCGGAAGTACGAAGTCTGACGTAGTCAGGCTACTCTGGGTGTGCCGATTGTCTGAAGCACATATAGAAACACGCCAATCCATTGGCTGATGGCGCGGGCGCCGCCTCAACGCTCACGTCGTCTTATTATATTGGCACGCGCATCATCTGCTCCTCAGATTTCTCTGCCGAAAAAGGAAGCTTGTCGGCATCGCGAGGAATTTGGCAGCGAACGCAGCGTCTCGTTCCCTATTCAGAGAACATAGGTTACACCAGTAACCAGAGACGTTCTCTTTCATAGGATCACTCAACGCTGCGTAGCTAAGACGCAGTGAGAATGAAATACCAAACTCGTCAAGCGCTGCCGTTCTAGTGCAACGACCAGATAACTTACATGACTGGTTCAAGCAGACAAAACATGGGAACCTGTTGCCATGTCGAGATTAGATTACCCTGGTAGTCATCTCTATTAATCTCCAGTATTATTACATTGTTTGATACAATATTGTTTTATTTGATATTATGTAAATGTGAATTTTTATTTTATATTGGTTTATTTATTATTACCATATATGTTACTTGTATTTATATTGTTTAAAGATTTAAGTTAATATTGTGTCCAGTTTGGCCCTGTAAATAAAAGGGTATTATTTTTTGACAAAGTGTGTGCGGTTTCGTTTTCTTAAAGGGATAGTTCACCCAAAAATGAAAATTCTGTCAGTAATTACTCACCCTCATGTTGTTCAACCCCGTAAGACTTTTGTAGATACGAAGGTCTTACGGGGTTGAACAACATGAGGGTGAGTAATTACTGACAGAATTTTCATTTTTGGGTGAACTATCCCTTTAAGTACCATTTCAAGAACCGTTTAAGCACCGGAACCGTTTAAAAAATACCGAGTAGGTACTGGTACCCAACCGATACCCAACCCTAATGATGACGCACAATAGTAATACATTCATATGAAATAGACAGGAATACTAGCAGTACTCCAACAATGCAGTTGTCAGGTATGGTCAAAAAGTGTTTTCTGCAGTTTTAAGCACACACACACACACACACACACACACACACACACACACACCTTTAACAATGAAGTCTCCTCAAAATCCTCTGCCTGTTTATCAAATTAAATGCGAATTTCCCATGACACTTCCTTCCGCAAATTCATTAAAACATCAAAAGTCTCTAAGAAATTTAATTACTATTACTATTCAATCATAATTACATTGCCATTGTGCTGCCGTTGACAGAATTTTCCCTCACTCCTGCTTTAATGTTTGAACATCAGGCTGGGTAAGTTCACACTATTATTTATTCTGGATGTTTTTAATTGGAGACAGAAAATCCTGGAGCTGTCTGGGGGAAACATGAAAGTGAGAAACAAGATAGTTACTCTGAGCCCCAAGAAGGACAATACGAAACAGAAGCCTTTTTATGTTCAAGGCCCCTAAACATTTCTTTTTCAATGATTTTCTCAATTCTCTTTTAATGTGAGAACACTGTCCTTCTTTAGCTAGCACTTTAAAGGTTTTATTTGACTGTAAGAAACACAAACCTTAATAACAAAAAAGGGATTTGAAAATAAGGGCTCAAGGTGTGTTTTGGCACACTTCATTTTCTCATGCATAAAATTTATAATATAGATGTATTATATTTTGATGGATAAAGATAGTATGATATATATAACATTATAGATAATTTATAATAGTGATATAAAAACTGTATGTAATTTACAAAAATAATTCCAGCCTACAGCTTCAGCTGTTCAGCAGAAATGACTTGGTATACCAAATGTTTATTATCCTGCTGCATTGATTCATTGCATGTTTTGATCCATCCTATTATGTCCTTCAGTGTTTTCGGCACTGTTGAAGAATCCACTTATAATTCAGCCTCAGCTACCTCACATTCTTCTAAAGTGGTACAATGTGAAATTCATGATTTACTCCATGATGGCAGGGCAGACCCTCAGGCATAAAAGCAGACCCAAACCATAACGCTTGCACAATCCATAAAGATTTGTATGAAAACTTCATATAAGACTTTTTGCATTGCATTTCAGCCTAAATAAGATTAAGATTATAAACTAACATCAGCAATAGGCCTGAACTTAAAGTCACCATGAAATCAAAATGGACAATTCTTGTTTTTTATGGAATATAGCCGTATTTCATATAAATGATTTATCATGAGCGTAATCTTGAATCAAAATAACTTATGCTCCCTCCTGCAGTGTTATCTCTTCTCTTCTGTGATGATGTGTTTACTGGCACAAGGGCAGGACAACCTGTCACTCACATGAAATAACAGCAATAGCAAACCAAAACGATCCAATCAATTCCTGATGGACAAAATCTAGTCCCGCCCTACATTTTTTCTTGTTCAAGGAGCTGTTTCATTTGGATATTCATCACAATAGGCAACTTCCGTTTCATCCTGACTGGCATCTAGACTGTTAACTTTTTCAGGTAACCTAAAAGATGTGCTTAATGTGGTAAAATATATGTGGTAACAACAATTTTAAAGCATAAAATGTAATTTGACAAAAATCAACCATACAACCTAAATGCAAAAGTATTTTTGTGGCTTAGATCAAGTAGAAATAAATCTTTGAGAGTGGATACTTCTTCCTGATTGCAGTGCAGAGTTATGCAGTTACTTCTCCACTGTTAACTCATGTTCAATGACACTGAGGCAACCATTGCGTGTAAATCCTTTTGATGTTATGATATTATCCTGGGGAGACTTCCTGCAGCTACTTTCAGTCAGCTCTTTGGCTACAGTAGCTGAGATGACCTGAACTGCAGATTGTGAGCGGTTTCGAACTCTCCCCATTTGTGGACGATCAGCATGATTGAATACAGATTGCTTGGAATGGTTTTAAAGACCATCAACAACAGTGTTTCTTGGGCCTTTGAGAGTTCCTTTGATCTCAGCTATTCACCTCTATTTCTAAGACCAGACCAATGTTTTTTGATGTCTGTATGCAGTAAAGCCCCGATATACTCACAGTGAAGTTTTTTTGTTTGTTTTTTGCTTAGAAGTAAAAAATAGTTTGAAGTAAATAAAAAGTACCTCTGCAGCAGGTATACTGTTAAAAAATATTACGATGCCACCAACACTGCTGGGAGTGACGTTTAGACATGTAAATATGTGCTACGTGCTTTCCTCTCAATAACAACATAAACACAAAGCAAAATTGACAGTTGTAAGAAAACGTCTCATTTACTAACGTAACCTCGGTTCCCTGAGAGTAGGGAACGAGTATTGCGTAAGTTAGCTTACGCTATGGGAAAACTCCTTTTCTCGAGAATATTGAAGCCAAATTATTAAACGCATTGCAGCTGCACAGCCGACATATAGCTGAGCATCTAGCGCGCTAATTGGCTGTGCTGCGGCAACTGCACGAAGCTATGACAATTCGGCTAAGATGTGCGAACCAATCAGGTCGCTTCGCGCCAGAGCGTGTCAGAGCCCACCAGTATGAGCGTGGCTTACAGCTATATAAGCCCCCATTTTTGCCATAGAATTCAGGTTATATCGACTGAAGCAATCCCCTGATAGAAGCACAGTAGCACGGCGAGTTACACAATACTCGTTCCCTACTCTCTGGGAACCAAGGTTACGTTAGTAACCGACACGTTGCCTTTTGAGAGGTCTCTCATATTGCTTAAGTTAGCTTACGCTATGGGAACCCCTTTCAAAATCCCGTGCGTGCTTAAAAACTTCGCCCCATACTATAGCCTAGGGCCAAGTGCCCGAGGCTCATAGAAGAGAAAAGTTATGAGTCCTAATAGAGGCCAGATCAGTAATGAGCCTCATATAGGGAAATATAGGAATGGGCCTTATAAAGGCAAGCTCCTTCTTTATATGGTATATAGAACTGTAGTTCAGGTTCACCCAGGACCAGACAGACGTCGGGCCTTATAGTTGTGGAAATTGTGCTTAGACACTTTATTTATATGGAAAGAACCCTTGCTTGCAAAGCGGGAACTTCCAGGTTATAAAACCTCATAAATGTGGACGGTGAGACCCAGCCGGCCGCCTCACAAATATCTTCAATTGGTCTTCCACTCGACAATGCCCATGATGAGGCCATGCCTCTCGTGGAATGAGCTCTGATGCCTATGGGACAACGGTGGCCCTTAGACTCATAAGCCAGCGAGATAGCATCAACTATCCAACGTGACAGTCTCTGCTTCGTGACCGCGATACCTCAGGTGCGGCCGCCGAAGCATACGAAGAGCTGTTCTGACTGCCTGAAGGGGTTAGAACACTCAAAATAGACTATGAGAGCCCTCACAGGACAGAGTAGATTTGTGTCTCTTTCTTCTTCTGACGAGGGAAGAGTTGACAGCGAAATGACCTGCGCTCTGAACGGAGTAGAGAGCACTTTAGGAACAAACCCGTGCCTTGGCTTAAATCTGCAGTCGGCAAGTCTGGCAGATTGAGTGGACTTAGGCAAAATTTTGAATGTTTACAACTCTCATGCCCTTCCCCCACTATCAACGAATACCCTCCCACCGAGTTTGTGTTCGTCAGTGCGTGTGCACCAGATTTTCTGTGAACGCGTCCGTCTCATCAGAATCCATCATAAATCAGTAGGCATGCAAACTGACATGATTTTAGTATGATCTAGCTAGTAAATAAACACTATCGTCTGTCTGAAACGATATTATTGCTGTATGGTATATGCGGCAGACATGGTCATTGTACATTGTTCTATTGCTTATATAACAGAGCTAGCCAGATAGCACATACAATAACAATAGCTTTACTACTGTTCTTACTCTCTTAAGAAAGATAGAGTAGCATTGATTCTTCCAAAAAGCCAAACTTTATCCCTTCATCTGGACATGTTTATCCACCTAACGTTACGTTCACACGGATTTCAGTGCAAACAAAGCTAACGAACCTGCCCAACAAGTGCTAACGTTAGCTATCCATACCAACACATTTGGGCAAACATACTTAGATTACTAACATAACACTAAGAAATAAAGTAACTGGTTGATAAAGCACAATTACCTGTCGAGAAGAAATGTTGCAAACTCTGCATCCAGCTTGAACCCAATTAAATCACATAGTCTCCACCTTTCAAATGCCGATCCGATGTTGATCCTGGTTTTATTACGGGCACGGCACTGAATATGATCAAAAAAATGTTGCCGACGGCAGCTTTAAGGATGACTCTAGAGTCATTGGGCCCGAATTCAAGGCAGGAAGCACTCACTGAGAGTGCTTGCAAATCACCCACTCACTTGACTGATTCCAGTGCTAGCAAGAGAGCAGTTTTGAGCGAAAGAGGCTTCAGGTCAGCAGACTGAAGCAGCTTGAAAGGGGCCCCTTTCATTGGTACAGATTGGTACAGAGAGGGGTCGAGGCGGGTTTAGCCTTATGGCCCCCCTGAGGAAGCGCATAATTAGGTTGTTTCTTCCCAGTGATTGCCCGGCCATATGAGCTGAAGTGCTGCTATGGCCGCCATATATACTTTGAGGGTGGAGGGGGTGCGACCCGCATCCAAAAGCTCTTGTAGAAAGGAAAGTACCTTTGTCACTCTGCATGAGTAGGGGTCCAGGCTCTGTGCTGTGCACCAGCTGGAGAACACTGAACATTTCAGAGCATAAAGACGCCTGGTTGAAAGCGCTCTTGCTTGAGTAATGGTATTTAGCACCCTTTCCCGAAGGTTCCCAGATACCCATTGAGGGGCCATACATGGAGGGCCCACAAGTTGGGACGGGGATCCCAGATTGTGCCGTTCGCCTGCGTGAGGACGTCTCTCCTCAGCGGTATCGGCCATGGGGCTGATTCCAGCAGCCGAGTCAGCTCGATGAACCATAGCTGATTCATCCAGAGAGGGGCTATCAAGAGCACTGCACACTTGCTCTCCCTGATCCGTTCGATAACCTGAGGTAGCATCGTGACCGGAGGGAATGCATACAGCGGGCGGCTTGGCCAGTTCTCGGCCAGTGCATCCCTGTCTTTGGAAAAAAATTGCTTGGCAACGAGCTTTGTCTTCTGAGGCGAAGAGGTCGACCTCTGCCTCGCCGAAGATGCTCCATATCAGCTGAACCGTTTGCAGGTGAAGAGACCATTCCCCCGGGAAATGGTGCATCTCATCGCACTCCGGGCAGCCGCCCTTAGAGAGTGCAGCTTCAACGTGGTCACGGCTCAGACAGGAAGCGCACAAGATGTGACGATCCATGCCGAAGAGAGGGCCTCTACACTAGACGCACGTGTCTCGAGGCATTTGAAACAACGCCTAGACAATTATGGAGGGATTATTGGGTCAGATTGAAAACTAAAAGTCTTAAACGAAAACTAAAATTCTAAATCTGAAACTAAAAGTCTAAGTCGAAAACTAAAAGTCTAAGTCGAAAATGAATTTGGTATTTAGGATTGGGCATTTGGTATTTAGGATAGGGCATTTTGTATTTAGGATTGGGCATTTAGTCATTTAGCCATTTAGGATTTAGTATTGGGAATTTGGGGATATAAGATTGGGCATTTGAGGATTGAGGATTGAGGAGTGTATGCAAATAAGGAGGTGTGGGCCAAATACTGGAGGCTGGGTTTGAAATGGCTGGTCCGCAGAGGCACCTTATGGACAGCAGAGGGATCTCCCAGTGCTAAGGAGCACACTGTAATGAAACCAATAGAGCGAGTGAGCAGGGCTGGAGCGAGGACTGTACTTTATAATGTGATAACTTCAACTTCCAGCACCTGTCTCAACAAAGATGCTAGCTCTGGCTTTGCCATTGTTAATGTGGCAGCCAACGTGGATGGCAGAGCACGACAACTTTCACTTTGAAGAGGACACTCTGCCAGTGTGCTCCTTAGCACTGGGAGCTCCCTCTGCTATCCATAAGGTGCTTCTGCGCACCAGCCATTTCAAACCCAGCCTCCAGTATTTAGCCAACGCCTCCTTATTTGCATACACTCCTCAATCCTCAATCCTCAAATGCCCAATCCTAAATCCCCAAAATCGCAATCCTAAATCCTAAATGGCTAAATGCCTAATCCTAAATACAAAATGCCCTATCCTAAATACCAAATGTCCAATCCTAAATACAAAATGCCCAATCCTAAATACAAAATGCCCTATCCTAAATACCTAATGCCCAATCCTAAATACCAAATTCATTTTCGACTTCGACTTTTAGTTTTCGACTTAGACTTTTAGTTTCAGATTTAGACTTTTAGTTTTCGTTTAAGACTTTTAGTTTTAGACTTTTAGTTTTCAATCTGACCCAATAATCTCTCTATAGAAAATTGCTCTTTTAGATTGCAGCGGTGAACACACTAAGCTTTTCAACAGAGGCGGTGAAAGCTTCTCAACCGGAGGTCAGCGATTTGCAGTCAGGTTTGCTGAAGGAGATTAAATCTGAATTCTATGGTGAAAATGGGGGCTTATATAGCTATAAGCCACGCCCATGCTGGCGGGATCTGACGCGCCCTGGCGCGAAGCGACCTGATTGGTTCGCGCATCTCAGCCAACTCGCCATAGGTTCGTACAGTTGCTGCAGCACAGCCAATGAGCGTGCTAGATGCTCAGCTATATGTCTGCTGTGCAACAGCACTGCGTTTTAAAAATGTGGCTTCAATATTCTCGAGAAAAAGAGTTTTCCCATAGCATAAGCTAACTTACTCAATACGAGATCTCTCGAGAGGAAACAGCAGTTAAGAAAGTATGTGATCATAGCGATGTGGATATGTTTGCACCAGCTCTGCATTTTGGCACTCCAAAACAAGTCACACCATGTTCATTTTTATAGCACTTTATACAATATATTGCTTTAAATATTTTTATTTACATATCTTGCACATTATCCCCGGTGAATTTCCCAGATGACTGTGTAACATGCCGCTCCTCATTTCTTATTCGGGGCTCCGGATGAGGACAAACTATCGATGGCAGCATCGGAGGGCAGGCTTATGCTTTCCGACACTGAGGTCTCACCCGCGGGTGCTGTAGCTCAGTCTGAGTCTGATGAAGAGTCGGCAGCCATGCTTGCCTGGGCCGCCTTGAACATCATGCTGGAAAGGAATCCTCCGTCCGGTGGGATGGCCAGGGAGTACCTGGATGTTCCACAGGTGGAGCATGCAATTTTGGTGCATTAAAGCCTGCACCTCCCGTCCAGGGCCTGTAAGTTCCCTTTGTCTCAAACGGCGAAGGCTGACAGTGCTGCTGGATAGGCCGTCTCCGCACTGCATGCCATGGGCATCCTGCAGGTCTATCAGGCCAAAGCTCTAAAAGAACTGCACAAGGGCAGTTCTGAGCTGGGTTTGATGCAGAAACGCGATCCAACCTGCTCGTCAGGTGAGCGCTAAGAACCCCAGAAAGGCTTTGAAGCGTCCCTGAGAGCTGCTCTTTCTCCTGATGGAGGGCCTTGTGGAGAACATTTGGTTTCATTTTCTTTTTATTATGCATCTTGCCGAAGTGACAGTGGTACCCAAATGTTCAAAGAAAAAACATATTCCTCATTCTCTGGGTCACATAGTTTGCAGCCCGATTATGATGAACGCTGACTTACCACCTCTCCATGTTCGTACGTTTCCCAACACGGCGGCAAAAGCTGTGCTTCGCTGCTCCACCGCAGGTAAAAGCGATTGTTCCTCTAGTGTAGCGTTTCTCAGCGGGGGCGGTACCGCCCCCTAGGGGGCGTTTGGACAGTGTTGGGGGGCGGTGTGAACAAGGCAGCAGAGAGGGGGGCGCTCAGGCATAAATGGGGGGCGTTACTCACTGTTATTATTCATCACAACTTTTAAGCCTCTGACAACACATACAATGTTCATTTGAATGTAAAATAAAATTATGTCAGTGCAAATTAATGAATTAATATTTAAATGTTGCTAGTAGGCTACTAGCAACATTTAAATATTAATTCATTATTTGTATACATTGAACATTGCTACTAGTAGTAGCCCACTCAGACTTGTCCGGGTAGTTACCGGCAAATGATCTCCATAGCAACGCCTAAAAACAAATGCCACAGCCGACAGCTGTCAGAGTGAACGCCGCTGAGGACTGACAGCAGCCTCCGAACTCTGCTTCGCGGTTTAAGATAAGATAAATGTGTCCAATCAAAATGTATACAAGCTTCGCGGTTTAAGAGTAATGTGTCTAATCAAAATGTACACAAGCAAACTTACGTAGGCTAAAACTATTTTGATATCAAAAAACATTCAAACATCATGGCGGAAAACAAGAAGTGCAGACAGTATAGTGTTGAGTACGTTAGATAAGGCTTAATCCCTCACCCACGAACATCCAGCTCCCGATGTGCCTGCTTTGCCAGCAGGTTTTCTCTAACGAGGCGATGAAACCGTCCCGTCTATAAAGGAGCACCTAACATTAAGCTTTGCACATGCAGATGAAGTACCACAGCCGTCCCAGTTTGGTTACCTCAGGCGCACTCTGGCTCAACCTAACATCCTTGTCCTGATGTTAAAAAGTTGGCTGCCAGTCACCAAGCTCAGGGCTCACACCAATGACCGTGATTACGGTGGCTTTTTTTTAAGCATTTGACATTTTTTCTTCAGTTCAGTTCAGGTGGCCGAGCCGTTGTCGTATTTGGCTATTCAAATTTGAAGCCTAGTAGCCCATGTATCTTTTGGTCAATTGATTTTCCTTTCAGAAACGGGTATTAAAAAAAACAAAAAACAAGTGACTATTTGATTTTTGTTTTAAAATACAAAAATTAAAATTAAAATACAAAGCGTTTATCTTTTTCAGGGTCAAAAAGGGATGAGCGAAATTTTAAAAATGATTTGAGTTTCATTTTCTATTTCGGATAACAAAAAATAAAATTACTTTAAAACAGAAACGAAAAAAGGCCCCTTTGTTCACATTCCGAGACCGGATGTGGCCACTTAAAGTTACGTGACAAGAGCGCCAAATTTTACATGGTCAGTTGACTCAGTTATGATTTTAGACATTGCAAAACAAGGCGTCATCCACAGAAATCTTAGCGCAGATATCACAAGTATTTAATAGAGGAGCAAGAGGATGTTCCGTGAGAAATGTGAGGAGATTTTGCAATGAAAATGGATTAAGTTTGACGGGACTCCCTGACGCACATTTGGAGTTGGAGGTGGCAAAAGCCATAACCGAGGTATGATCCTGCTTAAAATCATAACTGAGTAAGGTTCTAAAGATATTTTATTCTGGGCTAAAGCAACACTGGCACCCTGTCAAATTTGTAGGGCTGAGCGATATGGCCAAAAAAATCATATCTCGGTATTTTTTGGTTAAATGGCAATACACAACATATAGGCCTATATCTCTGTACTTTCTATGTTTTTCTATTTGGATAAAGAAAATCTAAATTTATTTAAAAAAATGTTATTTCACATCCTGTTCAATGATATCCAAACGATGTTGATATTGAAGGATTTGGAAACAAATATAGGGAACACTGTTAATTATTTCCCTGTTAAATAACAGGAAATTACTGGCAGCAGGGTTACCAGTATTTACCTGTTATTTTAACAGTTAAAGTTTTTCAACAGGAATTTACTGTAAATCGCAGAAAAAACAGGAAACAACTGGCAGCAGTTTTACCATCATCTTCCTGTTAAATCACAATTTATTTTCCTTCCATTAAATATTGTTAATTATTTTTAGCATTGTGTTACTATGCTAAAAATAATTAACAATATTTAATTGATTGTTATAGACATATTCTAGCTTGAGTTAATACAAGCATAGGCATAATCCATCAGATAACACTTAAGTGAAAGAAAACGTACTCGGTTACATACGTAACCTCGGTTCTCTCTAGAAGAGGGTTGCTTACGCTACGGGTAAAGTCATCTTTTCTCGAGATATTGAAGCCAAAAATTATCCTTAATTTTCCATTTATTGTCAACGCAGTGCAGCAGCCAGCAGACCTAGAGCAGGCTATCTTGCGTGCTCATTGGCTGCCCTGCGGCAACTGCTGCAGCCTACCACTGAGCCTCGCGCGTGGCTTCGCGCCCTCTACACGTCACAGCCCGCCAAAATGGGGGTGGCTTAGCGTATAAAAGTCAGGCTCGGAGGCTGTGTCACTGGTTTCATCAGCTGAAGCGAAAATCGCTCGTGGCGCCTGCACGGTCGGGTTACGCAATACTCGTTCCCTCTTCTAGAGAGAACTGAGGTTACGTATGTAACCAAGTACGTTCTCTTATGAGAGGTTCTCTCGTATTGCGTAAGTTGCTTACGCTACGGGAACCCATTGTCAACGCCGTGCGCGCCCAGCATCCACTTCATAAGTCCCAGGGATTCCCTGGGAACATGGATAAGTGGGAAACAGGTGGCCAGCAATGCGGGCCAGCACATGTTATAAGCACATATAGGGTATACAGAGCGGCGTTGCCGGTCAATATAAATATTCACCATACAGTGCAGCTCAACCAGGAGAGCTAAGGTCGCGTGAGAGTAGTTTGCGCATGATAAATCTGGGCAGGACATACACACCGCTCATACTGACAGAAGTCTAGCCTGCAGGGCGGGAACTTCCAGGTTATAAAACCTAACAAATGTGGACGGGGAGGCCCAGCCTGCCGCCTCACAAATGTCCTGAATGGACATCCCGCTGGACCAAGCCCACGACAAGGCCACGCCTCTGGTTGAATGAGCCCTGATGCCCAACGGGCATTGCAGACCTTTAGACACATAAGCGGATGCAATAGCATCCACTATCCATCTGGACAGGCTCTTTTTCGAGGCGGTGAGACCTTTGGCGCGCCCACCAAACGAAACAAATAGCTGCTCCGAGCGCCTGAAAGGGGCGGAGCGCGTACTGTAAGCCCTCAAAGCCCTAACAGGGCAGAGGAGATTAACATCGCTCTCACTATCGGATGCTGGCAGAGCCGATAGAGAAATGACCTGCGCTCTGAAGGGAGTGCCTATCACCTCAGGGACGTAGCCATGCCTTGGTTTAAGGATGACTTTAGAGTCATTTGGTCCAAACTCAAGACACGCAGCGCTAACAGACAGCGTGTGTAAATCCCCCACACGTTTAACTGATGACAGAGCTGTCAGAAAAACGGTTTTGAGCGAGAGGTACTTTAGGTCTACGGAGTCTATCGGTTCAAAGGGGAAAGCTTTCAGGGCCTCTAGGACCAAGGAAAGATCCCACATGGGAACCGACGGGGGTCGCGGGGGATTCATCGTCCTGACTCCCCTAAGGAAGCGGATGACCAGCTCGATCCTTCCTATTGACTGGCCGTGCGTTCATTCAGCGAATGCTGCAACGGCCGCCACGTAAACTTTAAGCATGGAGGGGGACCTGCCCCTGTCCAACAGCTCTTGAAGGAAACTAAACAACCACGATACCCCACATGTCCGTGGGTCCAGATTTCTATCGGCACACCATTTGGAGAACACAGACCATTTAGACGCGTAGAGCCGCCTCGTAGAGGGAGCTCTGGAATCGTGTTCATCACTCCTTCTGACAAGACAACCGGTATCCGTTGATTAACCCTCTGGGTTCCTGGGGTTTTCTGGGTCCTGGAGGTGTTCTGACATGCTCTGACATTTGTTTTTTTTTAGTTATTTATAAACATGTTAATGGCAAAGGTGTAAATTCACTCTATATAGCACAAACGGGGCTACCGTAATATGTGAGCAACATGTATGTACATGTTTGTTTTTTTAAAGAGAATAATGTTTATGCGTGGTTATTGAAAAAAATAGAAATGAAAGTTGCTGAAATAAGACCACAAAACACATACTAAATATGTGTCCACAAGACTTTTGACTAATGGATGTTGTCGCTTCGAGTTCTGGCTTCAAAATGATGTGAAAATCATCCTGCCTAATCGTTCAAATAAAACAATACAATGATTTAAACTTTGAAAAACATGTTTTTTGTCAGAAGAGGTTTATGCGTGGGAGTGGTAATGGCCTATCAATATTAATGGGATTCAGACCAGGGGTGTGACATAGACACTCCCCCAATGGCTAATGGCCCATCAAGTGAAGCAGCCTGAATAATAAATGAGAGGAGATTCAAAGGTTTTGTTTTTCAATCTGTTTTATTGTAATTCCTCTATGTGGAGGAACTCAATGTTCTAAATGCTCTAAGCAAATCAAATGTGAGCAAAATAAAAAAAATAATCAGTCGGCTATAAACAAAGCAATTGTGAGCGATAAATAAACAAAAGTAAAGGCAGGTATCTCACAGTAAATGCTCATGCCCCATTGATGCGGGCTCTAAGCAAATCAAATGTGAGCAAAATAAACAAAAGTAAAGGCAGATCGCTATCCTCGCAGACCACGCCTGGTATGCTAGCGGGCTAAGGCTAGTAGCGGAAGTTCGGAAAGGTGGATATAAGTAGTGAAATCAAAGCAATATAGTCAAATGAGGCAGCATAAACACTATAGTCAAATGATGCAGCATAACTACTATAGTCAAATGATGCAACACTATAGTCAAATGAGGCAGCATAAACACTATAGTCAAATGATGCAGCATAAACACTATAGTCAAATGATGCAGCATAAACACTATAGTCAAATTATGCAAATGATGCAGCATAAACACTATAGTCAAATTATGCAGCATAAACACTATAGTCAAATGATGCAGCATAAACACTATAGTCAAATGATGCCGCATAAACACTATAGTCAAATGATGCAGCATAAACACTATAGTCAAATTATGCAGCATAAACACTATAGTCAAATGACGCGCGCTGTGTCGATAAACGGGCTGTCATAGCCACAGAGTCCAGTTCTATCCCCAGAAAGGAAACTGACTAACTGGGCAGTAATGAACTCTTGGTCCAGTTGACCGTGAGACCCAGGCTTTCCAGATGACTGAGGAGCACTGTTCTGTGAGATGACTGTTCTATCTCTGACTCTGCCAGAATCAGCCAATCGTCCAAATAGTTCAGAATCCGCATGCCTGATTTCTCAGGGGAGCGAGAGCCGCGTCCATGCACTTCGTAATGTACAGGGTGCTAAAGACGGGCCGAACGGGAGGACGGTGTATTGATATACCTAGCCGTCGAAGGCGAATCTCAAGAATGGCCTGTGACGGGGTATTATCTGAATCTGAAAGTAAGCATCTTTCAGATCGAGAGATATAAACCAGTCCCTCGGGCGAATTTGCGCGAGGATTTGTCTGGTCGTGAGCATTTTGAACGGTCTTTTCATGAGAGCTTCGTTCAAATATCTCAGATCTAAGATAGGTCTTAGAGCTCCGTCCTTCTTGGGTACGAGAAAATAGCGGCTGTAAAAGCCTTACTCGCTCAAAGAAGGAGGTACTGGTTCCATAGCCCCTTTGCACAGCAGTTTGGCCATTTCTGCGCGGAGTAGATGAGCTACTTCTGCTTTCACTTTCGTCTCGGTCCGTGCTCGAAAGCGAGGGGGACGGCGAGCGAACTGTAGTGAATAGCCCTGTCTTATTGTGCTTAGCACCCACTCTGATATCCCTGGAATCACTTTCCATGTTTTTACATGTATAGCTAGGGGCAGAATGGCCTCCGAGTTCCGATCGCCGCACTTCGTGGGCTCGGGAAACTGAACCAGAGGTCTGGGCGCGGCGCACGCGCCCTCGGCGCCCTCGGCTCGCTGACAGCGGTAGCTGGCTCATATGTGACATCCCGATTGCATTGAATGGGGAACGTTTTATGATAAGGGAGCTGCGCCCGGGGCAAAAAGTTTGTTAGTAAGCGTGAGCGCTTGTGAGCGGGCACGTAACTTACATTCATATGTGACGTCCCGGTTGCTTTGAATGGGGAACGTTTTGTGATCACTTTGTGATCCGCGAGCGGCGCCTGGGGCGAAGTGTTTGTTAGTAAGCGTGAGCGCTCGTGAGCGGGCACATAACTTACATTCATAACCTGACCGATATGAGGCTGCTTTGGCCGTGCAACAGAGCGGCCAGATAGTAGGCGTGGGCACGTAGTTGTGGGCACGTTTCCTACATCTAACACTCGAGTGGCATTCGCCAGCTTTAGGAGAGTGGGCTCTGTGAGAGCGAGAGACACGGGTATAGTGCTTGTGTGTAGGGGTGAACACTGAGATGTGGGCACCTTTTCTACACTTATGACACCATCCGCCTGAGCCGGATAACCAGACATTATACCCTTCTTTGTGATGCGCGAGCAGCGCCGGGCGTTTATTAGTAAGCGTGAGCGCTCGTAAACGGGCACGTAACTTACATTCATTGCCACGGGCAGAATAGCCTTCGGGTTCCGATCGCCACACTTCGTGGGCTCGGAAAACTGAACCGGAGGTATGGGCGCGGTGCGCGCGCCCTCGGTGCTTGAATACGGCGGCTCGCTGACAGCTATGGCTGGCTATTTCACATGTTACGTCCCGATTGCTTCGAACGGGGAACGTTTGAGATAACTTTGTGATGTGCGAGCAGCGCCGGGCGTTTATTAGTAAGCGTGAGCGCTCGTAAGCGGGCAGGTAACTTACATTCATAGCCATGGGCAGAATAGCCTCCGGGTTCCGATCGCCACGCTTCGTGGGCTCGGAAAACTGAACCGGAGGTATGGGCGCGGCGCGCGCGCCCTCGGTGCATGAATACGGCGGCTCGCTGACAGCTATGGCTGGCTGTTTCACATGTGACGTCCCGGTTGCTTTGAATGGGGAACGTTTTGAGATAACTTTGTGATGCGCGAGCAGCGCCGGGCCATTTACTAGTAAGCGTGAGCGCTCGTAAGCGGGCACGTAACTTACATTCGTAATCTGACCGATATGAGGCTGTTTTGGCCGTGTGACAGAGCGGGCAGAGAGTAGGCGTGAGCAGAGAGTTGTGGGCACATTTCCTACATCTAGCACTCGAGCGGCATTTGCCAGCTGTAAGAGAGTGGGCTCTGTGAGTGTGAGAGACACGGAGGTATCGTGCTTGCATGTAGGGGTGAACACTGAGATGTGGGCACATTTTCTACACTTAGAGCACCACGGCATGAGCCGGATAGCCAGACGTTATACTCTTGAGATTTTGCAGGCGAGCGGGTTGCATTACCGGCTCGTTGACTGCCGAATACATCGCTGCAGTAGCCTTTCTAAGGGCACTGACAGGGCGAGATGTTTCAATGGTGGTCCGGCCGCGGCGGGACTCAACCATCTTTTGAGAGATTTGTCTGGGTCGCCGTAGCAACGGCGGTTGTGTGCAGGCGAGCGGGTTGCATTACCGGCTCGTTGGCTGCCGAATACACCGCTGCAGTAGCCTTTGTAGCCTTCCCGGATCAAGGAGGAGTCGGAGTGATGAGAACTCGACCACTCCTCGCTGTCCGATGCCAGGATGGAACAGCTGTCACCTGGGTCCATTCCTTCAGCTTCGTCCCCTGAGGCGGCGGCAGTGAGGGCTGAAGCCGGCAGCTGAGCGTCTGGGAGGGGCGGAGAAGGAGAGAGAGAAGCTGGCGGGATGTAATCTGGCGAGCTCTTCAGTGTGACCTCAGGCTCCGCTTGCTTCTGTGAACGGCGCTTCTTCTTGCGCGGTCCAGAGGGCGGAGTGACAGTATCCACAATGAAGGCCTCGAGTCGAGCCTGCAGGGTCGACAGCGGAAGCGCTTCCCAAGCAGCCTCCCAAATCCAGGGCGATGGCTGCGTGTTCCGGGCCCAGGCAGAGAGCGCAGATCACATGGCGGTCTCCGGCGCTGGGCGGGGCTCTGCACGAGCCACAGGAATGCGAGGCATTTTTAGAAAAACGCCTCGCGCTCTTTTAGAAAGTGAGTGTCACAGCGGCGAACACTCACAGAAAGCAATAGCACTAAAAGGATACTCGTCGCCGGATGGCGTAGCAGGCACGGAAGGCAGAAGGCGGCGAAGACGACCGGCTTCCTCAGGCTCTTTCCTCTGCGTGCTGGTTGCTGGTTTCAACGGCGGCGGCTTCTCTCAGAGTCCAGCGATGCAGAGAGCTTCGCTGAAGATGATGAAATCAGTGTCCGAGCCTGACTTTTATACACTAAGCAACCCCCATTTTGGCGGGCTGTGACGTGTAGAGGGCGTGACGTCATGCGGTAGGCTGCAGCAGTTGCCGCAGGGCAGCCAATGAGCATGCAAGATAGCCTGCTCTAGGTCTGCTGGCTACTGCACTGCGTTGACAATAAATGGAAAATTAAGGATAATTTTTGGCTTCAATATCTCGAGAAAAGATGACTTTACCTGTAGCGTAAGCAACTTACGCAATACGAGAGAACCTCTCGTAAGAGAACTAATAGTTCTGTGTTGAAATTAACTTTTTTTTATTGTAATACAAACACTGAAAGGTAAATACTTACAAATGTAGGCACAGATGGATCAGACAAATCACAGAAATATACTGTATATCATGTTCATTGCTGACATCTGTGGTCGCTGGACGGAAAATAACAACTGCGTCTGTCTTAAATAGCAAAGACACTTGTGTTTGGCTTTGCGCTGTGTCGGTGCAAGATAGGGCCCTAAACCTCAACATTTAATGTTCCCCGAACTGCTATAATTCAGCTAAAAAACTCAAACCAAGGATATAGGCTACACTGTGACTCCTGGTCACATAAAAATGTTACACATAGGCTCAGATTAATCACAAACAAATCTCATTTTCTCATGTTCATGGCTTAAAAAGTGGCAAATACATTTTTAAACCCAATTTCATTGTTCATTATAACAAAATACTGAACCTCAACACTTAGTGTTACCTAAACCACTAAAATGTAATATGTATGAATACATTCAAACCAATACTTAACACTTAATGGAACTTGTTGTGGCAAAAATTCTGTTTAACATCACTGCATAATAGACAGAGTCAAATTAATAAAAAGAGAAGTATTTATTAAGGAAAATTCCCACTACAAACTCTTCATCAATAAAGAGCAATAAACAATAAAAACACTGTCACTGCTTAGACCACTAACCATTTTCTCAAAGCACACAATGAGGATCCTTGGCAAAGTCTTGGGTCTGTATAAGAGAGAGAGAGAGAGAGAGAGAGAGAGAGAGAGAGAGAGAGAGAGAGAGAGAGATGAGTTCCATAATTTCAAATGTTTAATCCAAAATTATATCACATGCCTTGACCTAACAAAAGCTAATTTTAGATACAGAGCACAAAACAGACAGAATAACATAAAATAATAGAAAGTTTGATGAGTACAATTCATTGAAAGAACAAAAAAAGAATGGCAAAAGAGCATGGAAGAGGAGTTCAGCATTCTAACTTTGAAAGGCAGTTGAGAATGAACATTAGAATGAATTTCCCCAGCCTCCTAAATCAATGCTGTTTGAATGTATACATCTTAAGCCCCTTTCACACAGCACGTTGATCCCGGGAAATTGCCGGGAAACTGCCAGAACGCCTTCTGTGTGAACGCAAACACGACCCGGGATTGATCCCGGGATCAACGCCGGGTTTTTGGACCTAGTAACATTGCTGGGATCAGTCCCGGAACACGCGCTGTGTGAACAAAAGCCGTAATCAATGCCGTGTCGTAATGATGACGCTGAAGTGAAGTGAAAGCAGGCTAGTGAAACGGTACGTAATGCGCTAGTTTATGATCGAATAAGAGAGGATCGAATAAGAGGTTTATGATCATTAAGAGGATCATGAAGAGGTCAGGGGGGGCGTTTGTTCAAAAAACGTTGAGAACCACTGCTCTAGTACCACTCGTGCGGCATTTGGAGGCCTGGTTAGTACTACCCAACCTGTCACGCTGGCTCGTCAGAACAGTCAAACTCAACTTTGAGAGTGGCTAGGGGTTCCTCTAGAACAAGGCAGGGGTTCCCCATGAACAAGTGTTCAGGAGTGTTATGGTCACAACAGACGTGTCCAAGACTGCCTAGGGTGCCGAGTGCAACGAGCACGCAACATTGGGCTCCTGGACAGGACCTCGACTACAGTGCCACATCAACTGCCTCAAGTTGCTAGTGATATAGCTGGCCCTGCGGAGGTTTCATCCGTTGATCCAGGGCAAGCACGTGTTGGTCCGGACAGACAACACAGCGGCCAAGGCGGTTGCATATTGCACGGAGCATATTGCAACTTGCCCACATCTCCTCAATCGCGCAGGGGGGCTTCAGGGGGAGTGGAGACTTCATCCCAAGGCGATCCAGCTGATTTGGAGTTGCTTCAGTGAAGACCTGTTCGCTTCCCAGGAATTTACCCATTTGCCCAGGAATTTGCCGGCTGTGGTATTCCCTGACCGAGGACCTCCTCGAGTCGGACGCGTTAGCGTAATTTAAAGGTAAAAAAAGGTCAAAAGACCAGCTGAATCAACCTATTCCCATGATAACTACTGTCCTCTCTGTCCCCGTGTAGTACATTAGACTACACGGCTTATGTGGGCATTGGGTAGGTTACAATGTTAAGAGTGTGCTTGTTACCCAGCACGCTGGGCTTGCCGACATCTGCACCACCAATCTGTCCATCTGTCAATGTGATATCTGTCCACCTTCTGCCACAACACCGAACTGCCCGCTGAAATGACTAGGACACTTGTCTAGGAGCACATTACTCTCTTTTATACCTGTCTGTCTGAGGGAGTAGCATGAAAATTCCACTCGCCAATTCTCATTGGCCTTTTCTCAAAGTATCAGAGGTGTTTGGGGCTCCCAAGTGCAACACCTAGTGTCAGTCATCTACATCATGTCTCGTTCCCCCCATCAGGGAACGGAGGTTACAATATTAACAGAGATGATTTATTCAACCTGAATAATGTAACTATTTAATTATCATTTTACAAAACTAAAAGAAAAGTAAATGTAATATTTACAGAGTTTTGTGCATTTGAAAAGTTCTAAATACAGCTTTTCCCTTTCCAATTTTAACTTAATGGTGCCACAGGGGAGCTTTTCAGCATGATTATAAAATGAGGCACTAATGGGGACTTCAATTATTCAAAAGCCAAAAGTATCAATGATGAAGCCTAATTAAATTTTGTTATAGCCTAGCCAATGTCTGTGAGCAGAGGCTGCACTTACCTTTTCATTTAAGTATATATTGTACATATTTTGTTTAATTAAACTTTTTATCTTGAAAAACAGGTGTCTAAAGTTACATTGCACTAAATCCAATTTAGAGGCTTCATATCCCACCAAATGACTACGTCTAATCTAATATATATATAAAATAAAACTTCTTTAAAATTACAATGTTGTAAATGTTTGAGGTTTTGATTTGCTTAGTATCTAATATCTTGTCTTTCCTGTGATAAATACATCCTGACTTTGCTTCATTCTGTTTGGTTCATAGTTTCATAATGGGTTCATATTCCCTCCATCAGTGGCATTGATAAATTAGTTAATTGGTTCCTTGGCAAGTGACATGTAAAATAAACCAAATGAACATGAAGCATGAAAAGAAAAAGCCAGGCATCTGTCTTTACTTAACAATGATGAAACATTAACCCTGTTAACTTCTCAAAGTGTCTATAATACATATCGGTGCCTTTTACACAGCTCTTCACACACATGCACAACATACGTGAACACTCTGACTTGCTAACACTGACCTATACACACATACATACACACATACATAGCATGTTTTCATATAAATGTAAATTAGTTTGTTGGTAGAAATTGGAGGAACGGGTGTAGAGTGAGTTAGCCATGGGAAATGGCACTGTAATCTACTGCCAGGGACACTGTTTATCCCGTCCGAACACATTTTTGTAAACATTGCCTTGAATGTGTTCTCTTTCATAGGTTCACTCAACGCTGCGTAGCTTAAGACGCAGTGGGAACGCCCTCTGGGTGTGCCGATTGTCTGAAGCCCTTATAGAATCACGCCAATTCATTGGCTGATGGCGCGGGCGCCGCCTCGACGCTCTTGTGTCGTCATATTATATTAGCGCGCGCGCGCCGTCTGCTCCTCAGATTTCTCTGCCTTCACGAAGCGGCTATCTTAAGCCCTTCGGTATCGGTTTTTCTGGCCCAAATATTCGGATTATAACATCAGCATTCTTCGTTTGCACTTCAGCGACTGCAAATAGTGGAACTCAGTTCTCCTTGCGGTGAAGTGCCATGGAGTTTCGTCGTTGCCCGCCGCCATGCGTTCGCTTCATTGCGAACGACGACCCTCACAGTAAGTGTGTGAAATGTATGGGTTTTTCGCATGCACGCGAGGCTGTTTCAGGCTTGTCTAAATGCAAATTTTGTGATAACCTGTTTCTGAAAACCCTCCGCTCTCGGCTCGCGGTTTTTGAGAAGGAGTCATTCGTTTCCCCCCATCGCGCTCCCGAGGCTGCTGAGGCCTCGTTGGAATCCGCGACCTGGGGTTCGGATGTAGAGCTTGAGGATACGGAGTACGAGCAGAGTCACTCGGCCAGTCGAGTTTGCGCATGATTATTTATGCCCCAGCCTGAGAGCGCGCAAGTCTTTTTCTTTCGGGCTGGAAGATGTGATTTACACTGCAGCGTCCGACTCCGAGGATTTCGGGCCTGCTTTAGCTACTGACAGTCTCCCGCCACAGTCTCTCCTCCACAGGCGCGGCCTACTGCGGCCTACATGGAGCTTATCGAAGTGCTTTCGCGCGCTACAGAGAAGCTCTCTATCGACTGGCCCGACGAGCCCCGCGAGTCACAATCGTTTAAACTCGACGAGAGATTTTTAAGTGGCCCTAATTCTAGGCCTGAGCAGAGAAAGCTGCCCTTTTTCAGTGATCTGCATCACAAGATCTCCAGATCCTGGAAACAGCCTTTTTCCGCGCGTCTAACAAACGCGGCAGCTGCTGACTTCACCAGCCTTGTTGGTTCTGTGGAGCAGGGCTATTCCGCCATTCCAGCGGTTGAGGACACGTTGGCCACTCACCTTTCTCCGTCGTCCGCTCCGTCGTGGAAATCTCGCCCCCTCCTTCTTTCTAAACCGTGCAGGACTACTTCCGCCCTTATCAGAAAGTCCTACATGGCAGCTGGTCAGGCAGGCATGGCCCTACATACTATGGCCATCCTCCAAGCCTACCAGGCGGACGTCTTGAAGGAGATGGACGAGGGAGATGGAATTACACCGGAAGCTGTCAAAGAGCTTCGTAAGGCCACGGATCTGGCCTTAAGAGCCACCAAGCACACCGCACGCGCTATATATCGTTCTATGGCGGGGGCGGTAGCTGCAGAGCGCCACCTATGGCTCAATCTCACAGAGATCCGCGACAAAGAGAAGATTTTCCACTTGGAGGCCCCAGTTTCTCAGTCTGGACTGTTCGGGGAAGCGGTCAACACTGTGGTTGACAAGTTTCGGGCTGCAAAATCCCAGTCAGCTGCCCTCAGGCAGTTTATGCCCAGGAGGGTTAGAGAATCCTCTAACCCCTCCCCGTCTCAACCCAGAGAATGTCCTTCTCTTAGGATGGATTTCACTGCTAGGAGGAGTGACTCGGCTCATCCCCCACCTGCTACGGTTTGGGGAGCCCGCGGTCGCCCGTTTCACCGCCAGCGACCTCATAAGGGTCTTGAGCTGAAGCGGTCTAACAAACCCTTCACTCCAGCCTCCTCGAATCGTTCCTGACCCGCAGGTCAGAAAAAGGAGAGCTTCCCCCGATTCACGGGGTTGGGACAGACCGCGCAAGTGTTTCTGCCCACCTCTCACTTGCTCTCCTTCTCTAAACCTGTCACTTTCACCACCCAGCGTGTTTCGAAGTGCAGTTCCTACTCAACCTTGTTCAAACCGTCTGGCGCAGGAGGAAGGAGACGCGTTCAGCTTTCTTCCCTCGCCTCCGACGTGTTTGATACCTGCCGCTCGCATCCTCGAGGACACTTTCGGTCTTCCTCAGGAGCATACAGACCCTATAATATTAACAAAACAGGCAGTGGTACCTCCCGCTACGTGTTAGGACGTCAAGTCCTCTCCTTCACGTTGGACCACGCCACCCCACAGGAGTCAGCGCGTCACCCTAACACAGGTGTGTCCTCCGCATTGCAACACTCCACTTCCTCTATCACATTTCTTTCAAGAATGGAGGCGGCTGCCAGGGGTATCGCCTTGGATCCTCCGCATGGTTCGGCTCGGCTACACACTTCAGTTCTGTCGCCCGCCCCCTTGCTTCAACGGAATCTTTCCAACTGTAGTCAACAGCGCCTCAGAGGCTTCTGTACTACAGCAGGAGATTTCGTCCCTGCTGCTCAAAGGAGCAATAGAAGAGGTTGCAGTTGCTTCCGCGCCCTTTCAATCTGGCGGGACCCCCTCTTCCTTCGGAAAGGGGTTGGCATGGGTGCAGTTTTCCGTCGCCAAATGGTTACGACGGACGCCTCTCTGACCGGCTGGGGTGCGGTTTTCGAGGGCAGGCCAGCATGTGGGATCTGGACTGGAGAGACTCTCTCTTGGCACATAAACAGCTTGGTTTCCCTGGCCCTTCTTCACTTTATCCCCTTTCTCGAAGGACACCATGTCATTGTCAGAACAGACAACATGGTGGTAGTGTCTCATATAAACCGGCAAGGGGGTTCATGGTCGCGCACCCTGGACAGGCATGTGCGCCACCTTCTCCTGTGGTCTCAGGGCAAGTTCCTTTCACTGAGGGCAGTCCATGTTCCTGGGATCCTGAACCTCGCAGCAGATTTTCTGTCGAGGCAGAAGCTCAGGTCGGGGGAATGGATGTTGAACCGCCAAACAGTAGCACTGATTTGGGAAGTGTTCGGAAAAGCAGAAGTGGAGCTCTTTGCATCACAGGAGTCGACCCAATGCCCACTTTGGTTCTCCCTGAGCCCCCCAGCACCATTGGGGATAGATGCATTCGCCCACCCATGGCCGGTGCGGAAACTTTATGCATTCCCGCCTGTCATGTTGATCCAGGCAGTTCTGTCCAGAGTGAGGGAGAGCGGAGCCTGTCTCCTGCATTCTGGCCGTCCCAGCCGTGGTTCTCGGAGCTGGTTCCTCTTCTGGAGCTCCCCTGGTTTCCTCGTACTTCTGAAACCAGTACGCTACTCTGGAATTCCCTCTTGGGACCTGTTGGTCGTCCTGGAGGGCTTAACGGAGGCTCCCTTTGAGCCCTTAGAGTCAGCTCCAGAGCGGATTCTGACTCTCAAGGTTACTCTTTTGTTAGCTTTGACTTCATTGAAGCGTGTGGGGGGTTTGCAAGCTCTTTCTGTTAGCAAGACATGTATAGACTTCGCTCCTGGTCTGGTCAGGGTGACTTTGAGACCGAAACCGGGATATGTGCCCAAAGTATTGTACACAGCATTCCGCTCTCAGGTTATTAACCTTCACTATTTCCATCCTCCTCCTTTTATTTCTGAGGAGGACAGGAAGCTTAACTTGCTCTGCCCTGTCCCAGCATTGAAGTTATATGTAGATCGCTTTGGCGATTGGAGACAATCTAACCAGCTCTTGGTATGTTTTGGTGCTGGCCGCCACGGGCTTGCCGCATCAAAGCAGAGAATTTCCCACTGGGTTACAGAGGCTATTTCACTGGCATATGAGGTGCGCGGCCTGCCTTCACCTCTTAGCATCAGGGCACATTCCACCAGAGGCGTGGCTTCCTCTCAAGCACTTTTTAGAGGTGCCCTCCTGGAAGACATTTGTGTAGCGGCAGGCTGGTCCTCTCCGCACACTTTTGTTAGATTCTACAGTTTGGATCTTAACATGACTCCAGGTTCCCAAGTTTTATCTGCTTGAACCAGTCGTGTGAGCTATCTGGTCTTTGTACTACTTACGGCAGCGCTTAGCTTGGCGAGTTTGGTATTTCGTTCCCACTGCGTCTTAAGCTACGCAGCGTTGAGTGAACCTATGAAAGAGAACGTCTCTGGTTACTGGTGTAACCTATGTTCTCTGAATAGGGAACGAGACGCTGCGTTCGCTGCCAAGCTCCTTGCGCTGCCGACAAGCTTCCTATTTCGGCAGAGAAATCTGAGGAGCAGATGGCGTGCGCGCTAATATAATATGACGACACAAGAGCGTCGGGGCTGCGCCCGCGCCATCAGCCAATGAATTGGCGTGATTCTATAAGGGCTTTAGACAATCGGCACACCCAGAGGGTGTTCCCACTGTGTCTTAAGCAACGCAGCGTCTTGTTCCCTATTCAGAGAACATAGGTTACACCAGTTACCAGAGACCTTTTCTTTCCATTTTATCCTTCTACTACCATGTTAAGAGGGGGTTGTTGTTATGTACAGTAGTTGTGTCCTCACAGGGTACATGAACATGATTCAGTGTGGTAATATATAGCCTGGGGATTAATTACATATTGAACTATGCTGGTGATGCAATCTGAAGTGAACCAATTGTCACTGGCCCAACAAATGTGGCATTGCTTTATGACCCAAATTAACTTTTGCCAAGCTACTGGGTTTATAAAACATCATATTTTGTTATTCACACTTACTGACAACTCATATTTGTCTATCAACCATGCTGTTTTCTTTACTGACCCTCATATTCTGTTGAGATTGACTGTACTGTCACTTTACTTTTGAGGTCCCAGAGACTCCATTCTTGTATGTGTAAAAATTAACCATTATTTTCCTTCAAATCCATTTAATAAGTTCCTTTGACCAAAATAAAAAAAAAACATTAGACAGATATTACTTAAGCCTTAACCTCCTAATTGATCATAATAAATGATGGACATTTTATGATGGATAGATGCACTTTGATGGACTTCAAAACAGAAACGTCCATTCATTGCACCTGAGACCCACGTCTCTCTGTAGGCAAGGGCGTGGTGAGCTGGTGCCTGCTAATGTCAAGCAGTACCACAACATCCAATAGGAAAATTCAACTGCAATAGCCACCGTTCACACTGAAGAGGGCAGCACTCAGACATTTTTACACCATATATTGTAGAATTAAAACACTTTACAACATTTACTCGAATCAATGAACAGCATTAGTAAAGCCCCAGTCTTACAGATCATTAACTAAAAAAAGTTGTTTTAGGGTTTAGTTACTCTTTAATATTACTCTGATTGTATTTGTCTGAAAGAAGAAAGTCAAATGCACCTAGGATGACTTGAGAGTGAGTAAATCATGGGCTAATTTTCATTTTTGGGTGAACAATCCCTTCAAACCGAACTTTTCATTTGATGGGTAAAACTGAAGACCTGTTTCATTTGACAATGTTTTTTTTTTTTTCAAATAAAATGATGAAAATGCTCATTAGGCATTCTCTCAGAGCAGCTGTCACGTACTGCTCTGAGACATGAAGGTTGAGGATCCAAATGCAGTATTTATTTAAAGGGTTATCCACAATCGTAATCCAAATCCAGGCAAGGGTCATACACAAACAAACAATAACAGATAAGGGCTGAGGCAAAGAGAGAAATCCGAGGGGACAGGCAGAGAATCAAGAAAACCAGGAGACGGGAGAAACAGGATACAAACACGCTCAGGAATGCAGTGAGACACATACAAAACTTTGCATGGTATGAATGTGAAAACCAGGCTTATATGGGGTGAGCTAGACAAGGTAAAGACATACAGGTGAATGTGATCATGGCTGATTAGTCTGGGCAAAGGATTATGGGAAATGTAGTTTGTAGTTCAGGGTGGAGTTGAAGACCATATTTGCAGAGCTAGAGACCACCGTGGTGAAGCAGACAGTACTGAAGATCCCCACGGTGGAGCCGAAGACCAACAAAGCTGGGCAGACAAGACTGAACATATTTAATTAGTAGAATGTCTAAAGTGGAATATCGAAATTAAATGTAACCAACAATGCCTCTTCATTTCAAAATTTCTCTCACACTCACGCAAGCTATGCATCAAAAAGCAGTGGCAAAAACAACTGACGTGGAAACTATAATAATTAATGTTGGCATAAACAAAGCAAGTCCTCAATGCCCTGAAGTCCATATCAAAGCTACCACATTGTGCTTAAATTAGAGGCAAATTCCACTAATCCCTCCTGTTCTTCCAAAAGCAAAGGATTGCATTCTGTAGACACCCTAGTTCACATAAGGTTTGTGTAACCTAAGGGTAATGACTATGACAATCAACATCATCCCATGCACAAGTGCACTCTAAACAAACAATAGGAACTTTACTGAATGTCAAGAGCAGTGCAGAATATAGCTGCTCTATGGCTATAATTAGGGTTGCATAAGATATCACATTTATCATGATTAAGTGACAGGGAGAGCATGTGCTGTGACACATTCCACGAATGCACTTATGTTTTGCTGACCCAAATTTCCCAGGGCTGTCTTTTAAGGAAAACATTGTTGAGACTTTCATCCGTGTACCACCGAAATGGGGTACTGTTGACAAGTTCACATCAGTTCATGTGTTGGTGCAAAATATGGAAGCGATATATGGAATATAAAATATGGAACAGCAATATATACTCGTTCCTTTTCAGTCGCTCACTTTCGACGTAGTCGAGGTGTCGACTGATTGGGATCACGCTTAGGGAGCCTTTCATCTTCGAGTATTGTTAAAACGAGCCAATGCACATTGGCATGCGAGTATTGCATCACACGCTCCGTCCCGCAGTGCGGGTATAAATACGGAAGTGGATGCACGCACCAGTTGTCTTTCGCTTGGGAACCGATCGGTGTCGATGTCTTTAAAGAGTGTTGAAGTTTTCAATGAGCGGGTGTGTCGGTGTTCTTCTGGAACACTCTCCCAGTGCTGGTGGTTCGACAGCGTGAGTGCAGCGGTGATCGCGAGCTTCTGAGCTCTCATCTGCTGTTTTAACAGCATCAAATTTCTGTGTGTTGTTACGGCCTGAGCCTTATGTTAATTTGTGTATATTATTTTGGTTGATCTGGTTCTCTCTCTCCCACAAGAGGCTCCGCCCCTGCGCACCTGCAGCCTGTTCAGTGATGTTCTGGGCTGGTTATATAATGAGAGAGCGGAAAGAGAAAGGCGCAGAGGTTGACCGACTACAATTTGTTTCAACAGCGGCGTGATTGCTTCGATCACTGTTTCAGCTCTGTTAAGAGCTTGGCGTGCACTGAAGGAGAAGGGCATGAGTGGAGTGATGAGAGAGCCAGCGGCTGATAAGCTGTGTTTCAATGTTGTTTGTTTTAGTGTTTTTTTGGTCTATGGTTGTTAATTTCTTTCAATGTTATCTATTGTGTGCTGTGCGGTGTTTCAGGAATAAACTGTTAAATGGTTATATTTTGCATCGCGTGTCTTTGTGTTGCTTACCCCCTCCTTTAAACGAGCATTTTAATAGTGGGGTTCGTAACAGTGTTTGTTGACGGTTGGTTAGAGGGCAAAGAAGTGAGTGCTTCACTGTTACAGGCTGCACCATCTCCTGTCAGTGTTGCCGCGGTCATTCCCCTGTGTGCTCCAGCACTGGTGAAGGGTCCCATTTCCTGAAAGAGCAACACGGGTGCGTTTGCGTCTTTTTCAAGATGTCATTCCACCTGTGCGTTTCTGGATGCGGTCGTTCCCTGTTCCACTCGGACGGTCACAAAAGTTGTATCACATGATTGGGCTTACAGTGGTCCATTACCCTCTGTAATGGACTGACCAGCCGTTTCATTCAGGGCCCCTCCAGAGGACAGGATGCTGATTGCAGCATCGGAGGTTGAGCTGACCTCTGGAGATGATGACTCGGCTGCGTTATCTCCCTATGGGAGTGTAATCCAGAGATGTCAGCTATGCTGAAATGGGCCGTCGAGGCTGTTGGGCTCGAGTGGAATCCTCCACTCTGTCCCGAACAGTCTCGGTTGGATGATTGGTTTCTTGGGGTGGGCCGTGCTGGTTCTCAGCCCGCTGCCCCAGTGCCTTTCTTTCCCGAAGTGCATGGAGAGCTTATCAGGTCGTGGACGGCACCTTTCTCCTACGGGCTGAGGATCTCTTTTTCCAGTATGGAGATGGACTCGGTCCAACACGTCTCTCAGGAGGAACGTGTCTAGTCGGTGCTATACAGAAGTGAGAAAGGGTCCCACTGAATCTTTTCAGAGGCTCCTGGGGCATATGGCAGACGTAGCCGCAATAGCTTCCTCCATATGAAGACCACTTCAGCACTGGCTTCACGGCCGAATCCCGAGGTGGCCGTGGCAGAGCGGCCCGCTCCGTGTGACAATCACCTGGCCTGCCGCGTACAATGGGCATGCAGTAACGGGGGTCTGGGCCGGCCTCTTTTATTTATTTTATTTTTTTAAGAAATTGACTTTAATTCATCAAGGATGCATTAAATTATAATGCTACAAAATATTTGTGTTTCAAATAAATTCTGCTCTTTTAGTTCGTTAAAGAATTCTAGGGGGGAAAACTGTATTGTTTTTGCAGTTTCTTTAAGCAGTACAACTATTTCAGCTGTTAAACAGGAAAGCTCTCTATTAAAAGTAAATACTAAATCAGCATTTAATGATTTCTGAAGGTTCATTAAGACTGGAGTAATGGCTGTTGGAAATTCTGTTTTGCCATCACAGAAATGTTAAATAAATGAAAAAAAAAAAAAAAACAAAAAAAAAAAACAAACAGTTTTTACTGTATTTTTGATCAATAAATGCAGCCTTGGTGAAGCAAATAATCTTCTTTTTTTTAAAAAACATAAAAAGTCTGACTAAAAATATATTGATTTTTTTTTGTATGTTGTTACCACACAAATGAGTGCAAATAAAGAAGAAGTAAATTAAAAGTAGTGATAAAAATAAAAATAAAAATCTCTTCAACCATGGTTCTGTAACACTAAGAGTCAGAAGATTAAATTAAAACAAAGTTTTATTACTAATCTTTCAATTATTTGGTCAATAATGGAGCCTGACAGTAAAAAACTGTTCACGGTGAAAAATAGTCTTAGACATTCATCTAAAAAAGATGAAGAACAGGATAAGACAACAAAACAAATGGGTTTAGAAAGACAGAGTAAATGTAATTGGATAGTAAATGTAGATAGAATTGTAATTTTTTTATGCATTTGGCCCAAAAAAAAAAAAAAATTCTTGCTTTCCCTAGGAATTGAGCATTTTCCATTTTAAACCTAAATGTTTGGAATCCTCGGAAATGATGAAGAAGAAGAAAAAACACCAGAGCGACATTTGGGTTGTGTAGGATAAAGGCACAAGAGTAGATCTGAAGCAAAGCTCAGGAAATATCAGGCCAAGGATATATAATGGACAAGGAAAAAACATTCTGAGAGTGTACTAAGTTGTAGGCAGCACAGCAGGAGGAGGAGGAGAAGAAACAGGCCTTGTATTATCAGATAGCAGCAGGCAGAAGAAAAAAAAATCATTTCTAGCATTTCTTTGGTTTTCAGAAGTCTCAAGATGCGGTGGGGCAGATGGTGATGTGCAGTTGATACTTGATCTGTTTCCACAGCATGACCACTCCACTTCCCCTCTTAACCACCTTCACTTACTCATGTGCCTTATTGATTCTCCTCAGCAGCCTTGTCAAAACAATCATTCAGAAGGCAAAGCAAAGATCAAGACTCACTCAAAATCAAGCAGGTTATATCAAGCCTCAATTGCTAATATACTTGAGATACTTAAACAGACATTTTGGAAGATAGTTGTGTAGAAATGACCCATACCAGTTATTTATCAATACATTTCTGGGGCTTTCACCAAGACCAATGATACCACTCACATTTTTTGGGCTGTGTGATAATTCTACTGTACGGAGTCCCGCACATGTGTAGCGTCTGGACCAAACACACACACAAATTCTTCATTTTATCTAATGAATAGTCCAGCAAACTCACTCTCCCAACAAAGATCAGTGTAACTTCCCCCGAAACTAACATCCCAATGAAACTAACACCACTGGCAGAACTCGGAATCCTGTTACATAGATAAGGATTTTTACGACCTCTAAAAGGGAATTCCTGAGAGATGTGACACTCACTTAATTCTCCTGAGGAGGAGAAATAAACCCTGTTAATCCTATATATATATATATATATATATATATATATATATATATATATATATATATATAACCACTTGAGAAATGTATAAACATGTATCTAATTTTCACATCTCATGATTTTCCTTCGGATGTTGTTTTGCCCTTTGTTTTCTTGTAAACTCTAATGGGTTAATGTTTTAGACTTTGCATACAAATATGTGAACCATATTTGGTCTCTATAAATTCCAATCTTCGTTCCCCATTTGTTAATTTACATTACATTTAGTTAACTTTGTGACACATGGGTATTATGAGAATCTTGAAGATTATTTATCTTAACCCTCTGGGGTTGAGAAACGCGCCGGCGCGTTTTGCTCGATTTTTTTCACATAGCAGGAAAATAGACTTAAAATACTCAGTCATTTTTGGTCATTCAGACTTAAGAAATATACAAAAATAAACTGTTGAATGTCATTTTTTTTATGTGTCCACTTACAATCGAAATAAGACATTGTGCTTTTGTAAAATAAAGAAAATAAACAGGGTGTGCTTTCTGTCTCTCCATCTCCGTTAACCTTTTTTCTGGAGCACGTCTCTAAACTTAAACAAAACTCAGCGAATACTATTCACCCAAGCATGAGCATATCTTTATAATCATTTAAGTTTGTACTTTTAAAATATCTAATTCAAAACTAAAATAAATATTCTCTGTTTATGTAATCTATAAAAAAAGAAAGAGGTGTCAGCCGATCTCATTATCGTTCTCTCAGCTCATTATTCTTCTAATGTGACATGCCCACGGAGAGCGCGCGGTATTCAAACACAAATGATCTAAGGCAAGCCATTCAAACATGCCAACGCCCACCAGCTGGTTTATAAAACACATCATGTTTAATAAAAACTTGTACTTTACCTCGTCTTGCTACCTGTGAGGAATAATACTATCTAACAACCCCGGAAAATGTACAAGAAGTGCTGGTAGTTTCATTTCGAGGAGCAACGGATCCAGCTGATGTAGTAAGTCATTTATTGTTCTAATCGCGATATTGAATAGTGTCTGTACACCGCAAAAAGACTGTTTAAATATGAATTGCGTGTCTGTGTGTAGGCTAAATGATGAATGAACAGCACAGACGCGCATGCGTTGTTTATTACAGTTATACAGCGCGTGTCTGTGCCGTTCATTCACTCTCGCGCCTACATTAGTAAACGTTATTTTTACATGAACACATCCAAACTATATTGCTATAGCCTACTAAGATGAGTAAAAATAGACTGAAATATGTTGAAATAAAATGTCTGTATAAGCAACAAACTTCAAATTAACATGTATATGCTAATATATCATACACAATATGTTATAGACTAAATATGAATGTTTAGACAAGCTTTTGTGATTAGTTTTGGATAGATTATAAAGTTTTGACTGTAAAAAAGACTACTGTCACATTAAATAGTTAAGCTTTTGTTCACCAATTTCTGCTCATATGTTAAATATACTATAGTATGATGTTTTGTCAAAAATAAAGTAGGTATATTGAATTATCAACTAAGATGTTATTATAGTGTTTGTTCCAATATTCAAACTAATGAATCCTTACCTTTTTTAATACGTATGATAAAATGTATACTTTTTACAAAGAAAGAATACACTTGAAATATTGTTATAATTGTAATTGTTGTTGTAATTGTAACCTATTTGTAATTGGTTACAATTTCTAATTGTAAAATATGTATATATCGATAATTTCTTTTGTTCTTGCATTCTTTGGGACCCTGTGACACACCTGTGTGAAAGGCTAATTAATATGCAGCTCATTATGTATGTGGCACATTATCCGGCCTTTGTCTTCTCAGGTGTGAACACGCCTCCACGCATATTGCCTTTCCAAACAAAAGGTGTCTTATAAAATTTAAATCAATGTATTGTTTTGTGTAAATGATTAGGCAGGATGATTTTCAGATAATTTTGAAGCAAAAATTCTAGGCAACAACGCCCATTAGTCAAAAGTCTTGTGGACACATATTTAGTATGTGTTTTGTTGCCTTATTTCAGACACTTTAAGTTTTAGTTTTTTCAATAACCAGATGGACAGATGATAGTCTTTTCTTCCCTGATGTCACATATATCGGAGTGAAACAGCTTCTCAAACAAGAAAAAATGTAGGGTGGGGTTTGATTTTGTCCATTGGGAATTGTTTGGATGGTTGTGGTTTGCTATTGCTGTGATCTAATGTAATTGAGAGGTTGTCCCCCCTTTGCGCCGGTAAACACATCATTAGAGAGGAAGTTATTTTGATTTAAGATTTGAGGGCACATTGATTTATAATAAATACTGCAATATCCCATTCAAATAAAAAAAAAGTCCATTTCGATTTTATGGTGATTTAAAATATTGGTGCATCCCTACACAACATGTTTTTCTGTTGCATTTCCCACAAAAAAACTATAATAAGAGTGCAACTCTTCAAAGGAATTCTGCTTTGTGACCTCTGAGCTTTCCAAAGTTAGTATCCATGATCTACAGTATGCTCTAGCTGTACAATTACAATACATATGGAAGAAGGAAAGAAAATGACTGGAGCTCAGAGTAAGGATATGATTCACTTATCCAGCTTTAAACCCTACTTGCCCTCGCAGTCAGGGTGGCAGCAAAGTGCAGAAATGTTACGTTGCCATTAAGAACACAGCAAACACTGTTTCACAGTCTGAGGTTAACTGGACCTTAGCTCAGCTTAACCCAGACTGAAAGATATGTACAAAATCCTTAGAGCATCAAGACTTTGTTTGGGGAGAGTCTGTTGGTGGGGGTCTGAAGCCAGGCAGTGAGGTTTAAAACATTTAATAAGCTCCCACTGCGTTTGCTCCAGGGTCATGGCTTGTAAAAGGACAAGAAATTTGAGCACGAATAACAAGTGAGGATCTCACTCCCTCACTATACCTCACGTACGACTTAATCAGACACGGATTACATGAGCTGGGAACATCAACTCTCCCTTAATTAAAACCAGTCTGACCTGCTTTGTAATTATAGATCTCTGTCAAAGCTGAAAGTGAGTAGTCAAATATCACACATAGGCTTTGAAGTCTTTTCAAATATGCTCAGTCTTCAGAAAGTCAGAAAATTATATTCGCTAAGCTTATGAAGCAAACACATTATTTGTTTTAGAAATAGGTTTATATTTAATAAGATATGTATTCATCAGCAATCCATTAATTCATTTTAACAGGTTTAGCTGGAATCACAGCTGAATATGATGTTCCAAAATTAGAGTATTAGTTGACTGTCTGCTTAATATCTGCTAACACTTTATTTTGATGGTCCCCCAACAGACATTCTACTGACTATAAGTAATTGTGCAACTACATGTCAACTTATTTTACTAACACTAACCCTAACCCTAACCTAACCTAACAGTCTGCTAATACTCTATTGAGAGTTAGTTGATAAGTATAGTTGACAAGCTATACTCATAGATTGTAGAATGTCTAAAGCAGACCATAAAAATAAAGTGTAACCCTTTACGATATACACCTGTCAAAAGTTTGGCATAATACAAATTTATGTTTTTTAAAAGTATTCTCTTATGCTCACCAAGGCTCCATTTCAAATAATCCTGAAAAAAAAAAACAAGGTTCCCACAAAAATAATGAGCAAAATACGTTTTCATCATTGATAATAAAAATAACCATTATTAATAGTAACTGAGTACCAAGTTAGCATGTTATAATAATTTCTGATCATAAAAATGAAGTAACGGCTGCTAAAAATTCAGCTTTGCCATCACATGAATAAAATAGATTGTAAAATATATTCAAACTGATTTTTTTTCAAATTGTAATAATATTTCACAATCACCCTTTTATTGCTTTTTTAAAAAAAATCTTACTTATTCCAATTATTTGATTGGTAATGTATACCAATATAGGTTTTCAACGTATAACAATCCAAATATTCAAAATATGTTTTAAAAACAGCAGCATCAATTTTGTGAGGGCAATACCTGCTAAATGTACTCTTTCCTCCTGCAAGATTGTTTTGTCTGTCACAGATGTAGGTGCACATTAAATTGTCTTCCTAAATCCTATGCTCACTTTCATTTCACAAACCACACAATTTTTCTCTCTCGCTCTCTCTGACAGCTTCTCATGTGAGATGCAAGTCTGGATGATCAATCTAGTGAGGTCACTGATGCAAGCCATTTTGTAAAGCTGTCTCATTCTTAAAGCTGAGCACCTTGGAAACCAAATCTAGTGCTGATTCTAAGGTGATATCAAGAGCTATTTGAGCTTTGGTGAACTATACAAACCAGAAACCTTACAATTCCATGCTATAAGCCATGCTGAATTTTTAATGAAATCATAATGCTTTCACCACAGCTTGACTCTCAGAGACAGCTGATGATGCTAAAGAGAGGGACGAATGTTAAAGAGAGGGAGTAAAACAAGGAGTTCAGAGCTGTGCACTCATCCCACAGGTCCTGGTAAACAACCCACCTGTCACTCAAACATGACCTTTGGGTTCTAGGCACACAAGGTCTGGATGCTTTGTTGTATTTGTGTTTCTTGTATAATTTCATCAGATGTTCATATCTGGGGGAAAGGGGGCAAGAGGGAGCTGAGATAGCTCAGGGTCAGATTTTATGCTTCAGGATAGCCTCTGTTCACTGACTCGCAATTAATCTTATGACACAAGCCTTACGTTACGCAGTCTCAGCTCTGGGCATGTCTGAGCATGCTACGCTGAATTTATATTAAATACAGTTCAATATTATTTAAAGCTTTTGCCTCTCTATCGCCAACTCTGTTTTGAAACATAAAATTGCATTTTACGACCATTTTTAACACTGATTTCTTATGTACTTGCTCAATAACTGATTTGTGTTATTTTTTAGCAACAGAAAAAATTATATATATACTGCAGCTTTAACTACTGAATGACAATATAATATGCAGTCATTCTCTTATAGTCTGCTGTTTGGCAATGCATTTAGAAACACTATACAAATAAATTGAATGAAATGTAAATATAATAATTATTTATTATAAGAATATCATAAAAAATAATATAAAAAGTGCAGTAACGAATGAAAAAAAAAATAATACTCAAAAATATTATTTAATGTGACAAAATGAACCTGATTCAGATCAGAAAAAAATGCTATTATGAGGAATAATTTAATGTTCAGGTTAAGTCATTGTTCATTGATAATCTTCCACTACAGTGGGCTGCTAACCACTGCAACATGATTATTGATCATCATTTGTTCCACAGAATTAAGTCATACAGGTTTGAATTGACATGAGGGTGAATGAATAATATACATTTTTCTTTTCTTTTTTTAACGAACTATCCTTTTAGGTAAGGTAACAATTGCACAGTTTTTTTTTATTATTTTATTTTATTTTTTTAGCAAGGATGTATTAAAGTGAACAAAAATGACGGTAAAGACATGCTGTATGTGAATGATGGCTCACGGAGAACAGCTGGAGTGCATCCTGTGCATTTTCTCATGATGAATGGCTGAAAAGCTGACATAGGATGGTGGATAATGTGAAATTACATCTTTAGGATGATACTGGTCAAACCATTTTTTGTCATCTTTTTTGTCATGTTATCACAGGAAGATAACAGTAATTTCCTGTAATGCCTGCCTGCCAAAACACACTCAGGTACAATGGTTTTATTGATGTCAAGATGGCCTCAGTTCACAATTTGTCAGCAAAATATCGAGCTGGTTTGGCCATGGACAATAACAATTGGCACTGTTTCCCCTTAAAATATGAATGCTCACGAACAGTCGTTATTTCAGCCAATCGAGAGCCACAGCTGGGTTCCACAAGAAAGAATCCCATTCATTTGACAACTTATAAATCTTTCAAACCTACCATGAGCTGCTAAACTATAAGTGATAATATACGCTACTACTAAATTTGTAAGTTTTTGAAAGAAGTCTATTATATATTCTGTCACTTCGGTCTGTTTTTTTCTTGGGCTGGTGACAGAGCTCCAACGCTGCTATCGTCTTATCTTGTGTGAGCTCTTCTGTCTGCCTGAGTTGTCTTGTGTGTGGAACGTGATGTTCGGATCCTGGCACTTCGGTCTAGTTTGGTTTCAGTTCTGTGTCGGGATTCGGACATTCATGCTCTGTGTGTTTGTATTTTGTTGTGAGCGCACAGGATGAGCATGCGGCCTCTAGTGCTCCCCCTACTTTGCGGGTAGAGCGTGGAGGAGGCATGAGTCTGGAAGGACGCGTGGTAACATCAGGGAAGTGGTCCAGAAAAAGTGCGCTCAGCAGCGTTCTAGGGCTTCAGAGGCTAACTAACATCTAAGGCTTCCATTCTTAGAGCTCGGAAACCAGTATTATGGAGTAGCAGCCCCTCTTGGACCTCCTCTGTGCTTCTGGAATGGGAGTGTTGTCAGGATCCGCTCCCCTTAGAGCCTTCCTGTAGGCTTACGCTCCCCTGAGCTCTGCCCGTTTCCTGATGTCAAGTGCCAGGCATGTTTTCAGCCTCCTTGATAGGCGTTGAATGAAGCACTGAGTAGGGCAGAGTGCTGAAGCCTCCGTCCTGTGAGCTCAGTCAGTCTTGTTGTTAAGCTCTCTGTGAGCCTCCTTGGCCACTGCACGAAATAGCTCTGCCAGGATAGCAGTTCTAAATAGCTAGACTCCAGGCGAGACTCTTTAGACGGAAAAAGAACTATGGAGCGTTGTTAGGTCTCCTCTTGCTATAGAGAGGTGCTTTTAGAGGCCTCCACTCCTCAGAGCTCTGCCCGGATAGCAATATTGTGTAGCTATGACCTCTATGAGCCTCCTTTGTAAGCTGTCCTTGGTGTGGGGCATTATTAGATCTCTTCTCGATTGAGAAAGTCATCATGCTGAGGCCTCCTTACAAGCTCGGCCAGGCAGTTTGCTAAGTTGTAGGCTCTCTGTAAGCCTCCTTGGCTCCTGCAAGCATTTTAAGCCACCTCTCGCTGAGAGAATTATCTTATTGAGGCCTCCGCTCTCCAGAGCTCAGATAGAATAGCAATTTGTGAGTTGTAGGCTCTCTTTGAGCCTCCTTAATAGATATCCTGAGTGTGGGGGGTTGTTAGGTCTCTTCTTGTTTTAGAGAGTCGTCGTGCTGAGGCCTCTGCTCCTAGAGCTCTGCTAGGCGGAATGGTAGTGCATTACGTTGAAGGCTCTCTCGAGCCTCCTTGGCTACTGACCCTAGTGTGGAGTGTTGCTAGGCCTCCTCTCATTGTGAGAGTCGTTATTCTGAGGTCTCTACTCTGCAGTGCTTCGCGGGCCAGTTAGACTGAGTTCTTTAGCTCTTTTGAGCTTTCTACTGCCCTTGGGTTAGAGCGTTGCTAGGCCTCCTGTTTGAGACCTCTGCTCTTTAGGGCTGTCTGATAGAAGTTCTGAGTGTTAGTCTCCCTGTGAGCCTCATTGGACTCTGGCCTGAATTTGAACGTAGTTAGGCTTCCTCTCTTTAGAGTCAACCTGCCGAGGCCTTTGTTCTTGAGAAGCTCCGGTCTATGATCGTGCTGCTGGTGTGCACCTTAGGGATGAGGACTTCTTTGAGTCCTTTGACTTAGTTCAGCCAATAGGGCACTCATCCCTTCAGCATGGGCAGTGTGGGTATTCCCCATAGCGACCCCTAAGGGACGCAGCGTGAGTTCCCTTTCGAAAGGGAATGTCTTAGGTTACGAATGTAACCATGGTTCCCTGAGAATAGGGAACGAGATGCTGCGTCCCTTTGGCATGTTTTCGGCATTCTTGCACACGTCTCCTTCAGAAAAGAAGTAGAGAATGTTTGCACAGGTGCCCTTTTATACACTCTGTCTCACCTGCAGTGACGTTATAGGCTGCCACCTGCCAATGTCAAGTTCATTGTCGTGTTTAGACTCTTGCTTCAGACACCTGTCATGCCGGAGGCATTCCCCATAGCGGCCCCTAGGGTACGCAGAGTCTCGTTCCCTATTTTCAAGGAACCATGGTTACATGCGTAACCTGAGACGTTTTCTTGTGCCATGTGCTCTCCTGTCAAGTCAAGTCATCTTTATTTATATAGCGCTTTTTACAATACAGATTGTATCAAAGCAGCTTCATAGTGATAACATGAAAATAATACAACAAAGTTGCAAAACTTGAAAAAAAGTGCATCATTGTCCACCTTAAGTAAGGCAGAACCATCAGGTGACAGAATGGAGAGAAGAACCTTGCATGGCAGAAACCAGACTCAGTCGGGGGCCAGTTCTCCTCTGGCCAACGAATGAACAGTGTATGATTATGATTCAGGCAGTATGATTCAGGCAGCATTACAGGTCAGAAGTCAGATTGGATAGAATACTTATCCAGTTCCATCTGGTTGGAAGTCGGAGTCATTATACCGGTATGGAGACGAGTTTGTTGAGGATCAGTGCCGATGGCTGTCGTTTCGATGGGGTCTTCACAGGGCTGATGAGGCTGGCACTTTAGGGATGCGTTGTGGATGGGTCCAGGTGCAGGTCCACCATCTGATCTGGATACGGCCCGGATCCGCCTGACTTGTAAACCTTGATATAAACAGAAAGACTAACATTAGAGTAGTTGCCATTCTTATTATGATGTAACGAGTACATCAGGTGTTATAGGAAGTGTCCCCGGTTCTGGCTGACCTAATTTATGCAGCCTAATAATCATTTAACTGATTTGAAAAATAGAAATGTATTATGTTCTATATGAATGCCAGGTAAAAGAGATGCGTTTTTAGTCCAGATTTAAACTGACAGAGTGTGTCTGCTTCCCGGACAATGTTAGGAAGACTGTTCAAAAGTTTAGTTGCTAAATAGGAGAAGGATCTACCGACTGCAGTTGATTTTGATATTATAGGTATTATCAACTGGCCAGAATTTTGAGATCGCAGTAGACGTGAAGGACTATAATGCGTTAAAGGAGAACTCCGGGCAATTTTTAAGTTAATCTTGATCGTTATATCTTTGTGAGTACTGTCTATAGAAAAAAAAAAGAACCGGATTGGTGCTTGCAACACGGAGCTATTCCCCCAAATGCCCAGAGCTCCCACTCAGCTAAAACGGCAGTTATGGGGGCAAATACATAAAGAGTGTCTTTGTGCCACTTAACAGACACAAAATGCAATTAAAAACATGTGAACAAGGTGCGTTTAGCAACTTAGCCATTGTTTAAATTCACCTAAATAGTGTTTTAGACGACTAGCTGTAGTCTCGCGGTGAAGTCCCGTGGGAACTCAGTTGTAGCCAAAGGTAAATAGCAGTGTGTAGGTGAAGAAGAAATGGTTCGCGTTTGTGCCGTACAAGGATGACTACACAGACACAACACAGTGCCAAAATGGAAGGATAAATAAAGTTTACATTACCTCCACAGTAGTTGCACCCGTCTTCGTCCACGGAATAGATTTTTTCTTCAACCGGCCCCGCTGTGTTGTGTCTGTGTAGGCATCCTTGTCAAAGTGTTCGCTGCAAATGCGGTAATCTTTAGCGCGTAGTACTTGTATGGGAGTTTGCGCATCAAGTTGAAGTACAACTAGCCACAACTGCAGAATCTCGAGGTCATGGAAAGGAAGACGATGAAAATAAGTTCTTGTATTTTCGCATTCTGTTGCCATAATTCGGAATGGCACAAACGCGAAACATTTCTTCTTCACTTGTGAGCAACTCCGATCATCACTCTTCACACACTATGTTCCTCCCACCTGCACACTGCTATTTCTCTATCAGCGCCGTTTTGCTACAGCGATTCTCAAGAATTGTTGCAGTTTCGAATCACCAGTACACTGAAACAAAAACTGTTTCTTTCGGACCCATCATCTGAGAACTGATGATCCCCGTGGGATGAAAGAATTTACGTCATTGCGTCACTCTAAATGACGTCATTGTGTGATGACGTAAAATAACCGGTGAACGAGTTTTTTGAACCGGTTCATTGAAACGAACTGTCCGAAAGAACCGGACTTCCCATCACAACTATTTACCTTTGGCTACAACTGAGTTCCCACGGGACTTCAGCGCGAGACTACAGCTAGCCGTCTAAAACGCTATTTAGGTGAATTTAAACAATGGCTAAGTTGCTAAACGCATTGGCCATGTTCATGTCGTCCCCTTGGAATTATAAGGTTCTATCTGACATTTTTGTCAAAATTGAGTTATTCACATATTCTTATTCGGTGACAACTTATTTACATTATGTGATGTGTTTTTTTAAGTTGTGTACATTGTGGGACTTTTTATTGAAAAAACAAAAAGGTTCTATCTACAAAATCGAACTCTAACTTGGCTCTATAAGGTTCTATCTGCGTGAGCCAATCAGCACTTCGAATGCACAGAAGAGGACCAATCAGAATCAACTTTATATGTCATGTCGCCAGCTTTTTCCTTGAAGACAAAAAGAAACCCCATAAAGGCATAATGCTATACATTTACAGTAAATTAAATATTCACTAAATTGTGTAGTGTTATGAAGTGGCTTCAATTAGGCAATTTTCTTTATAGTGTATTGGTTATTATTATTAATTATCAATGAGGTTATTATTAATAACTATTATTTTTATAGTTATTATTATTTGAATTATACAAATATGCAGTGAGTAAATTGAATAGTTAAAAAAAACATTTGTGTGTGTGTGTGTGCGCGCTAATGTGTGAAAGTGTGTGTGTGTGTGTGTGTGTGTGAGTGAAAGTGTGTGTGTGTGTGTGTGTGTGTGTGTGTGTGTGTGTGTGTGTGTGTGTGTGAAAGAGTGAAAGTGTGTGTGTGTGTGTGTGTGTGTGTGACAGTGTGTGTGTGTGTGTGTGTGTGTGACAGCGTGTGTGTGTGTGTGTGTGTGTGTGTGACTGTGTGTGTGTGTGTGTGTGTGTGTGTGTGTGTGTGTGTGTGTGTGTGTGTGTGACAGTGTGTGTGTGTGTGTGTGTGTGTGTGTGTGTGTGTGTGTGTGTGAAAGTGTGTGACAGTGTGTGTGTGTGTGAAAGTGTGTGTGTGTGTGTGTGTGTGTGTGAAAGTGTGTGACAGTGTGTGTGTGTGTGTGTGTGTGTGTGAAAGTGTGTGTGTGTGTGTGTGTGTGTGTGTGTGTGTGTGTGACAGTGTGTGTGTGTGTGTGTGAGTGTGTGTGTGTGTGTGTGTGTGTGTGTGTGTGTGTGTGTGTGTGTGTGTGTGTGTGACAGTGTGTGTGTGTGTGTGTGTGTGAAAGTGTGTGTGTGTGTGTGTGTGTGTGTGTGTGTGTGTGTGTGTGTGTGTGTGTGTGTGTGTGTGTGTGTGTGTAAGTGAGAGAGGGGGTGTGTGTGTAAGTGAGAGAGGGTGTGTGTGTGTGTGTGTGTGTGTGTGTGTGAAAGTGTGTGTGTGTGTGTGTGTGTGTGTGTGTGTGTGTGTGTGTGTGTGTGTGTGTGAGTGAGAGAGGAGGTGTGTGTGTAAGTGAGAGAGGGTGTGTGTGTGTGTGATTAAAAAATTAGTCTGACATTTTTTTGTGATCATATAGTCAGTGAATCATTTTTCAATGATTATTAAACTTTATGAATTAATTTGCTGAAGCATGTCGATTTTCTTGTAGTTTTTAAAGTCTTAAAATGTCTTAATTTTTACAATATTAAGCCTTAAAGGTCAAATAGTTAACAATTTCATTGATGGTGTCTTAATTACAACAATAAACGTTAGCATGTTATTTCAGCCATACTGATGTCTAGAGAGAAAGCCATTATACCTGGCCCACTTTAGCTGGAATAAAGTCCTGCTCAGATGTATTACAGTAGCTGCTTTCTGTCTAAACAAAAGAAAGATTAAAGTAACAATTTCTGCAATAATGTGTTTAATTACCCACCAAATTGGTAACAAAAATTAAGATTCTGCACTGGACAAAATATTTAGACCTACCTTGCTTAATTTGAAATGTCCTAAATACATGGAAGTGCTAAAAAATATGAAATAAATGTCATAGAAAGGATAAAATTTAACTTTCTAACACATGTTGAGATATTGTTACAACATTAATTTTATATTTCATGTTCAAATAATGTTTTGGCAGATAGAACCTTATAATTCTAAGCGAAAAGTGTTTTTTTAGAATTAGAAGGTTCTATCTGCATTTGACCCATTTAAAAAAAAAACATTTACAAATTTGAGAGGGTTTTGATATTGTACATTTAGAATACATTTAGGGTCCCTGTTATTTTCATGTTTGAAAGAAACTTGTTCCCCATATAAATTTTCCTATATGTAATGCAAAAACTTTGAAGCTCAATATCTCAAAACTGCTCAGAACGCAGATAGAACCTTATAATTCCAAGGGGACGATGTGGGACAGACATTTTAATTGCATTTTGTGTCTGTTAAGTGGCACAAAGACACTCTTTATGTATATGCCCCATAACTGCCGTTTTAGCTGAGGGGGAGCTCTGGGCATTTGGGGGAACAGCTCCGTGTTATGCAAGCACCAATCCGGTTTGTTTGTTTTTTCTCTATAGACAGTACTCACAAAGATATAACGATCAAGATTAACTTAAAAATTGCCCGGAGTTCTCCTTTAAGAGCTTGCTCAAGTACTGGGGAGCTAAACCATTTAGTGCTTTGTAAGTAGTCAGCAATATTTAAAAAATTATACGATGTTTAATAGGGAGCCAATGCAGTGTTGACAGAATGGGGCTAATATGGTCATACTTTGTGGTTCTAGTGAGAAATCTAGCTGCTGCGTTTTGGCCCAACTGGACTTTGTTTATTAAGCGTGCAGGGCAACCACCCAGTAGAGCATTATAATAATCTAGCCTTGAGGTCATGAACGCATGAATTAACTGTTCTACCAGAAAGACTCGGGAGATAAATTGAAAAGCTGTATACATTTATTGACAGCTCAGCAAGCATAAATTTATGAGTTCTTTGGCGTAGGCCCCGTCCTTAGCGAGCAAAGCGAGGTTAGCCGAATCTGCATGTCCCGCCTGAGATGAAGGCGGGGGCACAGCCGACCCCCTGGAGGTAAGGAAAGGACCATCCTGGTGGTGGTGATGGGGAGGATGAAGGGGAAGGTACCATCTTGGTGGTGGTTGGGGAGGATGGAGGTGAATGGCAGCGTCAGCATCTGCGAACTCAGACAAGTGTAAGTACCAATCTTTTATACTGTGACTGTTAACACCTGATTGGATAGGGATGAGGTAATACATGACGCGCTGATTGAGTCTTCCTGACAGAACTTAAGCTAAAGCTTCCATTTCAGCATTTTTCATTGAAAGCATATTGTAGTAATGTGTTTAGGGGTCAGACAGGTCAATTTAGCTCAAAAGGAATTATTAATTAATTTATAGGGAATCTTAAAAGAATCACTTAAAAGGCCGAGCAAATGACTTGTCCAGGGTTCATTTGAACGGGCCGTATAACTATCAGCTCTAAAAAGGATAAATATCCAAACTATAGTGAAACACTATGTATAATCAATGTGACTTAGATCAGCAGTTTAAGACATTAAATTCGTAAGCACATAACACAAGAACAATTATCTTTAAAATACAAAGAAGACTTTATTGGTTATTCTAACACATAAAACTAACATCTAACACAATCAGACGCGCACACACATTCATACGAGTTGCAGAAAGAAAGAGAGTGAGGAAAGAATGAGTTTTAAGAGTAAGAGGATGAAATCCCAAGTTTCTATATGCACTTATAAGACATGACCTGAACGAACCATCAATCATTAATTTAACCCGTCTATCGTTTCTTAGGCGGGGTTATTAAATTTGATATCAAAGCACCAGTTCAGTTAAGATTCTGGAGGCTACTTGCTTGTCTTTCTTTGGGGATTCCTTTGTCGGCGTGAAAAAAAAGGTGTTTCCCGGGTTCGTTGATTGGCTGACGGTCTCCTCGTGCCTGGATAGATGTCTTTGAGCGGAAAGTTGGAAGTTGGAAAGTGGGCTTTGCAGTCGAATCGTTTAACCGAAACTTTGCAGCAAAACTTAACTTAGAACTGAGACTCTCAATGGAAAAGAAAAGGAAACTAAGAAAAAGAAATATAAGTGAGACGAGAGTAGTTAGATGGCTTGAATGAAGCTGTTTAACCCATGTTCTTCTGATCTTGATCTGGGTTCTTTTGTCTGCTCGTCTACATGGTTACTCGTCATGGCTTCTCCATGACTTCTATAAATCTGCTCTAGCGAACAAATTCAACTCAACCAAACCTCCATTCAACTCAACCCAACTCTTTCAACCCAACTAAAAACTCTGGCTTTGTTCGGGTCCTAAGATTTTAAACTCAGCTGTTTGTCCAGCCTCTTGGATGAGTTCTGACCAATTAGGCAGTGTCTTTATTTAAGAGGTGGCATTCTCTTCACCTCTAATCATAAATCATGCGTTATCTGTGATCTCTTTACTCTCCGGCTCTAGCAGAGTACAAAAGTGTACAGTTTAGACATGATTCCTATTATAAGAACACAAAACATTTTACACAGATTTCAATCAAGCCATCTTCTGAATTAAGAACATATGATCGTACTGATAGGAAACAAGACACACTTTCATTCAAACATCGAAAAGTTATAACAATTACATGACTTGTATGTGATCTAATCATAATAGACACATACAGAGGTTGTAGATACAATATAGAATTATGTAGTTGAACAATGTTTGATTATAAGTCCGTCAAGAATTGTTTTGGGATCTTTTATGTAATTGTATATGTAAAGTCTCAGTCTCTGTGGTTTTAAAAGATTTCAACCCTGGGGTTGTTCCAAGGTCCTTAAAAAGGAGGAGGTCTGTTTTAAATCATTTGTCATGGGTTCAAACAACCTCTGCCGTTATCTTGGTGGGTTCCGAGCTGTGCCATCTCTGAACCAATCAGTCTTTTCCAAACTATCTAACGTTGACAACATTCTCCTTTAGTTGGGCACATCTCTTTGAAGCTATCATGATCATAAAGTTCTTAGCTGGGACTGGCTGGAGCCCACTCCATTTATGGCCCTAGATTAGACTGGTGATTTGGGGGTCTGGAGTGTTGAGTTCTGTGTGGAATTATGTTTGAACGAATCACCTGGAAGATTCATTTGTGTTAGGTTCGCCCTCAAATCCTACAATATGTCGTAATTTAGATATATTTTTAAGATGGAAGAATGCGTTTTTACAGATGCTAGAAACATGGCTTTCAAATGAAAGATTGGTATCAAAGAGCACACCCAGGTTCCTAACCGACAACGAAGACTTGGCAGAGCAACCATCAATTGTTAGACAGTATTCAAGGTTATTACGTGCAGAGGTTTTTTGCCCAATGATTAGAAACTCTGTTTTTTTAGAATTAAGTAAAAAACATGTTATTTGTGCCTTTCCGAATACCGTATTCGGGTTCGGCTTCACCCCTAAACTCCACACAGAACTGGAGAAGTTGTGGGAGAAGCCATATTCAGTTTACATTCATCCTTACCCCTCCGGGCAACTAAACAAACAACAGCTGCTATCAGTCGCTCAATGGTGGCAGTGGTGGTTTACGGAGAGGCATCTGTTGCTGAACCTGGTAGACATCAGGGTTAATACAAAGGGAACTAAATATAAATATTAAATATTAATAAAAACTTTCATTCTAGTTCCTCAGAGGATATCTTTTCAATGTGTGACATCTTTTGGACGTACCTTTGGTCAGTGAGAAATATAACCATGCTTCCCAGAGAAGGAGAACAAATAAAACCATTGCCATGCCTCTTTGGGTCTGCCTGCACATCTCCTTCAGACAAAAAAGTTGATGACGTGTAACTCAGGAGCCATCTTATACTTTACCCTGCCAATACTCCTTTATACTCCTTATCCGTTAATGACGTCACGGACTGTCGCCAGCCAATGAAATTATAGTGTGTTCATACATTCTTCAGACACCAGATACACTGATGGTATCCCTATTGTGTTGATCCCCTTCTCGGGGAACCATTGTTACAGTTGTAACCTGTGACATTTTATATGTGTAGTGAAGATATGTATAGATCTTTTTTTATATACCATTACACCCCTACAATGTTCCATGGGATTTAGGGTGGCCACACGTCTGGATTTTGGCCGGCGCAGCCTCAAGCCGGACACTCATTTGTCCTCCTTTTTGGAGTTGCGCTTAATTGTTTAGAAAAAATTAACCAATAAAAATCCGGCATATTGATAGCGGCTCCCTGATGCCTGTAAATGAGTTAAAATCTCCTGGAATCTAGAGCCAGAACATAACAGACAGAACATAGCCTACTGTATGTGCTACAAACCGTGTAGAGCGCGCACGGCCGAGAGGGAGAGAGCGAGAGACCTTGCGTGCCCTCTGCCCCAACCCACCCCCACCCCCCAGTCAACAAAACCGATCACCAAAATATATAGCCGTGAAATGACTTCTTGCAGGTTAGGATGTCTGTGTCCTCCTTTTTGGTGTTATGGAAATGGCCACCTTATTTGGAAAGAAATTAATGGGCAAACAATTTCCGAAACCAAGACCACTGAAAAAGTGAGCAGTCACTGCTGAATTATTATTATTTTTTTTGATAAATGAGGATGTGAAACAAATAAGGAGAGAGAAAAATAAAAGGTCAAGAAGTGTAACTATCGAGAAAAAGAGCATGCGGCCTGAGCCAGGCTCTTTTAGATTTAAGTGTTTAAGGTCAGCCCTCCACATCAGGTTGTGCGTAATTGCCATTCCTTCCCTCTGTCAGATCCTGTTGCCTGATCCCTTTGTTGTGAGAGCAAACACAAGAACACAGCATGATCAGAAACACAATTTGTCGAGGGAAAGAAAAAGAGACTGAAGGAGGATAGCTTCAGAGACACGAGGCTGGGTAGCACTTTGAGAGTGTGATAAAATTGAGTTAGATTGGTACCTTGACAGTGGGAGTTCAGAGAATCTGGGGCTTGTTTGGTGGCTGGTCTATTTCCTGTGGGGTTTCTCAACAGTGCAACTGCTGCATACAAATGGCCCATAAGCGCATGTCAACTGCTACTAGTGCTGCTAGTCTATAGGCAACCTGTTCTCATTTCCCAGTCAAATTTGTGAAACAAAAATTGTTTAAATATGTTTAATTATCATGCTATATCCAGGATGGCTTAAATAAAAGTTAAATGCAGTAAAAGATAAATAAATTAAAAGTATATAAATAGGTAAGTTATTCTCTATTTCAGAAAGAACTGTTTCTGTACTCCCTGAAATGCCTAAATTGTAGTCTTGAGTTTTCTTCCAGGAATGTACACATCACATTATTCCTCTTTTAAATAGTTCCAGCTCAAGGCATACATAAAAAAGGGGCGAGGCCTGGTTGACTTGCGTTAGTAGTGCGTTAAAACTTGTGGTTATGGTAAGGAGCGTCAGGCGTGACTGATTTCTGAAACATTCTCGAACTGGTTGATCAATCACAACACACTGATCCAGTCGACCAATCAGAGCACACTGCACTTTTTGTAAGGAGGGGTTTCACAGTGACAGGAACTAAACAGTGTTATTGACAGACTGGGAAGGGAGGTGCTGCAACAATGTTAAATATGTAAAATAATGTTGTTTTTTTTTAACATTCAAGCATGAAAATCTAGTAGACCCCAAAATACAAAGACTTTGTAAAAGGGCATATAATGGCCTCTTTAAAATTAATTGTTGCAAAGACACTTTTATTTGTGTTATTTGTTGTTCAACTGACCCTGAGAACAACAAACTGGAAAGTGGCCCCCATGTAAATTAGGTCTGAGACTCCTGCTGTATCGCATGTGAATATCGCATACATTTCTTTGTCATAACCATTGGGCACAAACACAAAAAAAAAAATATAGATGAAAACAGTTTTATCAAAGTAGGAGAAAGTGGTTTTGAAAGTAAGCTGAAGAAGATTTTCATGTTCATGGGCAATTTCCATTTCATTGAATCTATGATGCCAAACAGAAGGACAAATAAGGAAACTTAAACCTTCCATCCGGTTATTTATTTATTTATTTATTTTCTCAAGGTCAATGGAAGGTTAGAAGAAAAACAACAAGGATATACACTACTATTCAAAAATTTAAGATGGATAAAAAAATTTTAGGTTTTTTTTTTAAGGAAGTTGCTTATGCTTACCAACGCAGCATGTATTTAATAAAAAAATACCGAAAAAACAGTAATACTGTGAAATATTGTTACACTTTAAATAACTGTTTAAATATGTATTTTTTAAATGTAAAAAGTCTTTAGTATCAAATTATGTAAACAGTCTTTAGTGTCACATGATCCTTCAGAAATCATTCTAATATGGTGATTTGCTGCTCATGAAACATTTCTTAGTATTATCAATGTTGAAAACAGTCATGCTGCTTAATATTTTTCTAGAAACCATTTTTTCATGGTTTTTTGATTAATAGAAAGTTCAAAAGAATAGCATTTATTTGAAATAGGAATATTTCGTAACATTATTATTGTCTTTACTGTCACTTTTGATCAAATGAATGCGTCCTTGCTGGATAAAAAATATATTAATATATCAATTAAAACTCACTGACACCAAGTTACACTATTCTAAATTTAGAAGGCTTTTAAGACTCCCGACTTTTTACACTTTTCTTTGGCTTTTCCTGCTTCTAGTTGCTCTGGCTTTCTCTTGTCTCTAGGATGCTGAGGCTGGAATCACCAAAGCACATCTTGATAGTTATACTTCAGGCAAAAACCTTTTTGTTTCTGTCCAGGCTGTTCCTATTCACCCTTTGGCCGTGGCACCCAAGGCAGTAAAGGCACATATGCTGGTCTGTCAGAGTATGATGTGTGAAGAGTCTACTTGCAACATGATTTCATTACCATGAGCATCATCATTACACTGCTGATGTCATACATCAAGAGGATTGTGTAGAGGGATTGCCTGAGGCCTTTCTATGGACTAAAACACACTCACACTTGTTTATGTAACTGGTGTAAAACAATGTCCAGCAGTGTACTTTACACACAACAGGAAAAACTCTATAATTTACGAAATATCACAAACATCCTGAAACATTAAAATATCTCAAAATCTCAAATATTGTGATTAAGAGTAATAGAACCGTACCCTGCGGACATCCAGGTTCACAATGTTGATGCTGAAGCTTGTCGTGTCTCAAATGCAATCCGCGGATTGGTTTGTCACAATGGAATGAAAGGACGCATATTTTCACATAGAAGTATTACCTGTGCACAGGAAGTTCCTGAAGTTCCAAGGGGTGAAGCCTACCAGTGTCGGGTTCTTCCCTTTTGGCCTAGCCTTGTCTCCTCTCACCTTCATCAAGTGCAAAAATGCAGCTCTGGCTCCCTTGAGACTCCATGGCATTCGTATGCTAAATTATATAGACGACTGGTGAATATTAGCCCAGTCAGAGGAGATGGTGGCGTGGCATCGAGATGTCTTCCTTGCTCATCTGAGGTGCTTTGGTTTGAGATTTGGAGTAGTTTAGGATTTGACCACAATGTGGAAACAGTTGTAACGAGTCAGCTCAGAGGGGAAATATTAATAATCAATAATAACTGGTTATGATTAATTATGAATATTTGGGTCAGTTAATGGTATTAACTTGATGTAGCTAACTTAATATTACAATCAATTAATCAGTTCAATGAATGAATTATTCTAAGAAAAGTGGTATCTTCCATGGCTGTGGAAAATAATTGTTTCTTAGCTTGTACAGCGTTTTGAGCATGTTACAAGATCAAAATCGTAAAAGAGACGTTGTCTGCAAGCAGTGAATCAGAGCCAAATACATATTGTGCACAAGTTTTATTTATTAAATCACAAACATAACTAAACTAAACAAACATACATACATAAATACATGTATAGGAAAAAGGGTGAGTGATAGCATGGAACTGGAAACCGGAAAGGGAACTATGAAAAGAACCATCAATATTATCATTTTCAAAGCACCTTCTTAAATGGATACTTGCATGGCTTTGCAGTAGACACAATTCTTGAAGTTGTTGGAAATTGAAGTCGTTGACGTTTCCGTGAGTGTCAAATGTTGAAGTTGCAATCGTTTTCTTCTCCGTTGGATGAAGAAGATGATGAACTTGCATGGGTAGTTCGACTCTGTTCTGGTTGGAGGTTTTCTCTCTCTCCATGAGCACATGGCTGAGCACATGCAGATTGTGTGACCTGCCGGCCCTGGGCCGGAGAGACCATGCAGGCGACCAAGGAGTGAGGAAGTCGGCGTAGTTGGTTGCCCATTCAATGATGGTAAAGTGGTAGTTTTCTTCTGAGTTGAAATGAAGAAAATACAGTCACAATGACAGACTCTGTTAGAAGAGTGAAGGCATAGCAGGCTGTGGTCACCCCCGGGTGGAGGGTCCCCCCAGACATCAACCAGCAATCGAGAAGCAGGAGCAAGAGAGCACTGATCTTGTGATCAGTGATTTTTAACATGAAGATGTCACACCCTCTGGGGGTCTGGGAGCCAATAAGAAGTGTTTCCTTTGGAGGGAAGATTTTACGACCCTTTGTGTTAAAGCAGGACATTTGAATCTGTAATTTCATTGGGTGTTTAAGAAAAAGAATCTTCAAGATTCTTATAATACCCATGCGTCACGAAGTTAGCAAAATGTAATGTAAGTTAACAAATGAGTTTATAGAGACCAAATATGCTACACATATTTGTATGCAAAGTCTGAAACATTAACCCATTAGAGTTTACAAGAAAACATAGGCCAAAACAACATCAGAAGGAAAATCATGAGATGTGAAAATTAGATACATGTTTATACATTTCTCAAGTGGTTATATATATAGAATATATAGGATTAACAGGGTTTATTTCTCCTTCTCAGGAGAATTAAGTGAGTGTCACATCTCTCAGGAATTTCCTTTTTGAGGTCGTAAAAATCCTTATCTATGTAACAGGACACTGAGTTCTGCCAGTGGTGTTAGTTTCAGGGGAGGTTGGCCACATATCTTAGTTGGGAGAGAGTTTGCCGGACTATTCATTAAATATAATGGATAATTTGTGTGTGATTGGTCCAGACGCTACACAGTTGTCTTCCACTTGGGTGGATTCCATTTTCAATATGGTAGACAGATTGAGGCTATGTCAGGAGATTTCTGTCTGATAATGCCAGACACTGTTGGGTCTAATTTTGCAACCGCCAACATAATACCGTTAGGCTTGCTGCACATGAGACCCTTTCAGTGGTGGCCCTATAGCAAGGGATTTCACCCTTTGTTAAAAAATCCATGCTTTTTAAGGGTTTGCTTGCCCTTATAAGGGTTTGCTTATCCACGCTTACATGCTTATAAGTTTGTAAGGGTTACATGCCGTGAGCTTTTTTACCGGTTCCAAACCTTGGGTCCCACTCTAGGGGCGTCTTGCAGTCGCAAAACTAAACTCTTGATGCTCATTTCACGACAAGAGTGAATGTTGACGCTGCATGGCATACATTTCGACAACGCGCACAGTGCACAGATGAAACCATAAGTCAGTATATAGTGGAGTTACGTCATCTGCCGGTAGATTGTCAGTTCGGAGGAATGGAGGACGAAATGCTGAGGGACCAACTGATTGAACGGGTTTTTCTGGCCGCGGTGAGAGACAGATTGTTACTTGAGCCCGAACTTACATTGGAGCCCGCTTCTGCGTTAGCGTTGCATGTCGAATCGGCAGTACAAAATGCTACACTTCTTTTAACTACTGGTTCATCTCCTGCCCAGGTTCAAGCCATCTCGAGGACAAAGGCCAGTTTCAAAAGAGGTAAACAAAAGTGTGAAAAAATGCCAGTACAAACTGGAAAGCCACAGACTTCAAATAAAAGATGTGACTATAAGATACAACAGCGAAAGCTGTTTTCGCTGTGGATCAAATACTCACTTGGCCAATGGACACACTTGTCCTACTGCGTCTGCCACATGTCATCAGTGTGGAAAGAAACGACATTTTCCAAAGGTATGTAAATCTGCTGCTGTCAAAGAAGTGATGGTGCTTGAACTGACTGTACTGTTTGTAAATCAGTCTCATGACAAAATTCGCTGCCAAGTACAGTTGAAAGCACCGCAAGAAAATAAAATACCACTTGAATTGATTGTTGATACAGGATCAAGAGTGTCCATCCTTCCAGAGACCCTATTCATGAAACATTTTGCAGATTGTGAACTGAAGGAACCTCAAGTGAGGTTAGTCACATACTCACGTGAACCCTTACCAACCTTAGGCTGTTTCACTGTTTCTGTGTCGCATGACGGTGTTGCAACCACTGCAAATTTCTATGTGGTCAAAACGGGTTCACCACTTTTGGGCATGGACTTAATTAACCCTCTGGGGACGGATTGGGCGGTACCGCCCAAAATGGCATACTTTTACAAATGTGTAATTATCTTAAAAACTATTAATGATAGAGAGGTGCGCTCTTTTTTGCCGTCTTCCTCAGATTCCGCTGAAAACAGTGATAACAAACTTACCCAGCTTGTATACACACTTCCTTGTTGCGCAATACCACTATGTCAAAGGCCAATGAAATCGATGTTGTTTGGCAGATTCACGAGCAACAACCAATGGAAAAATTGCCGATGGAGGAATATTCTTCTTACCCAATCAGAGGAAGGTTACCATGACATATTCTAGCAAATCGGAGGACTGTAGCCTTGCAAGGGGTGGTACTATATACTATTACGCAAACAGCGTTAGCAGAGACGACAGAAAGCGAACGGACGCGTCGAGTATAAACAAGGCTTTACGGAGCGAGGGAGCACAGAGATATGAGAGAGAGACAGAAAAATTATAATATACATATATATACACATACAATTATAGCATTATTTATTGTTTTAGCACTTTTATGATGGCAAGCAGTAAATGATTTACGGTGGAACAAGCTCTGGAACAATTACTGGAGAGTGACGAGGAGAAAGCATTGCTTAGAAAATTCTAAGCATTCCTAAGAAAAACGCCTGGGACTATTTGTAAATAAAGTTATTTTTTTCGTTTTCTTTACACATTTTATTTAACAATTACACGTCTGTCAAGCAAAGGCTTTGACAAATATATTTTTTGTTCAAAAACTGTTCACTATTATTGTGTGATGTGTGATTTTCAGAAATAAATGCCAAAAATTGAATTTCCGTTTTTGAAATTCTCTAGTTTATTGTACATTTTCACTCATACTTCCTTTATAAACATATTACATGCGTGCTTATGTTAGCTTAGGGTCTTCTGAATCCATAGATACCAAACACATAGTGTTCCATCTCCATTACATATAGTTTATAAGCCCAAATGTAAAAATAGAGAAAACGGACCAAAAAGAGCTTAAAAAAGAACCAAACGCACCGGCGCGTTTTGCTCGATTTTTTTCACATAGCAGAAAAATAGACGGGAAGTTCGGATCATTTTACTGACTCTCCTGTTCGAACTCGTTCATCAAAATGAACAAATCTTTTTTCGAGTCATTTCGTTCATTCAAGTGGCTTTAAATGTTATACTTCTAACCGCCAAATTCCCCGAACACATCCACCTATGCAATCTTGATCATATTCTGAATAAAGAAATCATTATAATGCAGTCAAAAATAATTTACAGGGAACATAAATAATTAATTTACCTTCCGAGTCTTTAACGCTTTACAATTTTTTTTTTTTTTTCATTTTGAAATAGGTTGCACCAGACCCTCAAAGAGCGTCTACCCCATGTCAACCACAAGTAAGAAATATTATATGTGGTGGTTTTAAAACACTGGCCAGTAAAATAAAATGGATTTAAAGGTCCCATGATGTTGATTTTTTTTTTTTTATGTTTCCTGAGGTGTACTTATATTGATAGTATGATTTTTACATCATAAAATGTGTCCAGGTGTGAGTACATATGTATTTATGTCTGTGTATATATATCCATCTGTCTTTCTATATAATTATTTCAATTGTTTTCACATTTAGGTCAAGCAACTGTCCAGAGTTCGTGGATCTTCTGTCAGAGACTGCGTGAACAAAGTTATGAACAGGTATGTATTTCCCTTGAATTGTTGAATTGTGTATTGCTGCATAATATTTCAGGAAATATATATTGATTACCCACCATAATTAACCCAGCCATTTATATTACTTGAATTTAATCTGTCACACATCACTTGTTCTGAAGTTTTAAAAAGTCTGTACTGGCTCAGACAGTCAGCCAGACTGAAAACAAGAAATCAAAACATGATTTCAGTGTAAGCCATGAATGACATTCATTACTTCCCTTACGAAACAAAAATATATTGCAGTATATTGAAAAATATCATGTGATATATTAAGCAATATATTTCCATATATGGGATTTAATATTTATATTTTCCAATAGGCCTATATTGCAATATATGCATAGACCATATATGTATATATATTGATACATATAAAACAAATATATTCCAATCAAGACCAAAAAAGTCACTATATTTTTACATGTAATAGTTTGTCTTTATATGCTTTAATATATTATTATATGCATTACGGAATTTTACTGTTTTATTTTGCAGATTTTTCATTTATATTTATGTAATATTACATATTAATAGATTAGCATTTATAGTATACCTTTTAGCGGAATGAAAAGAGAGAAAGAAACATGGTTTATAAAATTGGTCTGTTAATTAAGATAAGTTTATTCACTTTTTTTTTATTTATTTATTAGGTTCTTTGATTATATAACATTGTACGTCATTGACTGTGTAAAAGAGCCTGGTGAATCAGTTTTGAACCGGTTCGTTTTAACGACCTATCCGAAAGAATCAGTTCCATCACTTCTGCGACTGACCACATCTTGTTCCGCTTGTCAAATTAGTTCTGCTGCGTTCATTGTTTTATTACGCATTTATTCTCATAATATTATAATATAATATCATATAAATAATACATTATAAGTACGCTGATATTTAAAAGACAGCTATGGAGTTCTCTTACGAGAGGTTCTCCCGTATTGCGTAAGTTAGCTTACGCTATGGGAAAGATTCATCTTCTCGAGATATTGAAGCCAAAAAATTATCCTTAATTTTGTATTCATTTTCAACGCAGTGCAGCAGCCAGCAGACCTAGAGCAGGCTGACTAGCGTGCTCATTGGCTGCCCTGCGGCAAACTGCTGCAGCCTACCAGTGAGCCCCGCGTGACGTAGCGTCCAATGAGGGGCGCTCGCGCCCTCAACGCGTCTAGCCCGCCAGAATGGGCATGGCTTAGCGTATATAAGCGGGGGTGGTAGGCTGAAATCCCTGATTTTCATCTCTTCAGCGAAGCTCTTCGCATCGCTGGATCCTGAGAGAATAAAGGAAATCTAATATTAATATCGTGGGAGATCTTTTAGTGTTTAATGTTCTATTATTTTAGGATTTAAAATGTTTTCTGGTATGTCTGAGTTTTTGGGGTCACCATTGTGCTGAAGAGTAGACCCTGTTGTTATGTTGACGATTGGCTGAAGATCATTAAGAGTAGACTATAATTACTATATTTGAATAATAATTACTTTGAGCACGATATTAAGTGGTTTAAAGGTTGGCACATATATTGCAGGTTGCATATTTAAGTATTCATATACTTTAGATGTTACATGTATATATCTCCATATATGTACATACATTATATGTACATATTCACATATATGTACACATATATTGTGCATACATTTTACAATATATATGTACATATATTTCCATATAATTTTACATATATTTAAAATATATTCTACCATATATTAAACATACATGTGACACTATATCTTTACATATATTATCAATACATTTTCCCATATAAATCGCAATACATTGTGGTGGTTATTTATACATATAAAATTGCATATATTTTATGATATATAAACACATTTATTATATATTCATGTTCAATATATTGCAATATATGGAAAGCAGCAATCATTTGTATATTTTTCAATATATTGCAATATATTACATGAATATATAATATATTGTATAATATATGCATCATTAATGTATTATTCCATGTATTTCCAATTTATAATATATTGGAAAAATAATATATTACAACATATTACAATATATTTCAAGTAATATATTGGTAAATATATTTTCCTTTCATAAGGGTTGTCACCAAAGCACAAAGTTACATGATAGATGAGTAGTTGTGAAAGTGTATGTTTTAACATTGCATGCAATTGCTACGCTGCACTTTACTGTTAATTGTGATTTATTGACCTTATTTTGTTGTTTTTCTAAGGTGAAGTAATCCTAAATTTCTTTCACAGAATGATGTCAAATGCTTTAATGGCGAAGTTTAATATGAGGGGTGGTGGCCAGCTTGAAAAGAAGCCATTTAAAGCCACGCCTTTATATGATGTAATTCAAGGTAATTTGGGGCATATGCTAGTCTAAAAAATCTCTTGTTCCTTGTATATTGATGTAATTTTTATTGATACCTTTATCTATTCAGGGGACATCACAGCCCACCTGTCTTTATCAGAAATGTCCTATTCACTTTCTCACAGTTACACACCTAGTTAAGGGTCTTTCTCAAGGGCACCACAGTGGTATTGAAGAGGCAGGGGACAAATGCTGTTCCCCCCGCCCCCCAACTGATCTAACACCAATTTAAAGCAGAATATCTTTTATTCAATAAAGTAAAATGCATGTTGTAATGCATGTTGATTACCTTTTTCTAATGTTTCATTCATGATTCATTCATCTTGTTCCATGGTTTTTTAAATTTAGCTGTAGACCATACAAATATTTTGAAAATAAGTGCATGTCATTTACCTCAAATTTTTAATTTTATTAATTTTAAAAATAAATATGTTCTCTTCCCTTAGATGCTGTGAAGAGGTGGAGCCCAAATGCTACAGACTCTGAAATTGATGCAGCAATGGCAGAACACCTGAAACACGCTCCAGGAAGAGCTGGAGGTGGTGGAAACAAAAAATTAGCCAAACAATGTGTTTAAGGGATAGTTCACCCAAAAATGAAAATTGTCATTTACTCAACCTCATGTTTCAAACCTGTATACCTTTCTATGTTATGCTAAATACAAAGATGTTTGGAAGAATGTTTGCAACCAAGCAGATGTCGCTTCCCATTAACTACCATAATCATTTTTTCTACAATAATGGTAGTCAATGGTTGCTCTATTTGCTTGGTTACAAACATTCTTCAAAATATCTTTTGTGTTCAGAATAAGAAAGAAAATCATACAGGTTTGGAACATGATGGTGAGTAAATGACAGAATTTACATTTTTGGGTAAACTGTCCCTTTATATAATTATTCAGTATTTTGTAATTGATATTTTAGTTTGGTTAACAAATGTTAAACATTAAAAAAAATTAAGAGAAATTTTTGCTGTTCAAGATCAATAAAATGTTGTGCTAAATCAGAACATTCTTCTTTTTTTGCTTATGTCCACAAATAATGTGTTGTTTGTGATGTACACGTGATTAAAACGTTTTATTGATGGTCAGGTCTGACTGGACCGTTTTAGAACCTTTGTCAAGATGTGTAAACTTCAAGACTTTATTGCCTTTCACGATGTTACACAATAGGTGTGTGATTATTTTATATGCAGACTTATATATGCACTTAAATAATGCAGAAACACATTTAAACACACAGATGACGACGTATTTAGACGTCCAGGGACACGCAGAAGAGACGTGGAATTCACGGTCAGATGACGTCGAAGACGTCCGTTCAACTTTCATTTTGGATCTATTTTTCAACCATGACGGGACGTGTCGGACGGACGTCTTTTCAACGGTCATTAAACGTCCAAATGTTTGCTGGGATGTTATCTCTCAATACAGGAGCAGAAGCGCTGGTTCAGATTTTATTGTTGTTTAAACGTGCGTGTTGCATATTTAAAAAAATATATTTGATATGGTCTATTTAGGCTAATTATAGCATTGATTACTGTGGAGGGGGGAAATCCCCCACCGGCAAATCGCACCTTGCATTAGCTTATGTGTCACGGTAGATGTATTTTCTGGTCTCTTCTAGTCTCGTGTTTATGTTAGTTGTATGATTGCACGTGCGTGTGGGCGTGAATGATTGGCACTCCTGATCCGCTCCAGCTGATCATCATTTCATCACCAGCTGTACGCAATCTCATCACCCTATATATTCTTACTGCTGTTTCCTCATCATTGTCAGATCGTTTGTCTTGATGTCCTCGGTGTTGGTGTTCCTGTATCCTGTCCTGCCCGATGTTCCAGTTCTTCGTTGTCTTCACCATCATCGTCTTCGTCACCGTGTCGTGTGGGTTTGAGTCTTCGCTGTCTTCACCTCTTCACCTCACCCCACCACGGATCCTGATCATCTAGTCCCTGCGTCACTCACCATCGGCTGCACTGTGTTTGTTCCCGTGATATTCTGACTTTGTTCCATAATAAAAGAGTAACTCGCTTTTGCTTCCAGTATTCCTTGCAGCAGACATGACAGAACGATCTGACCGTCAAATGGAAGCAGCGAGCGCATCACCCTCGTCATTGGAGGATTTTATCCACCACAGCATTCGGCGGATGGACGCCCAAGAGAGAGAGATCGGCGACACGGGTCGCGCAGTGCAAGCCTTAGTGACGCAGGTGTCCGAGCTCACCCGGCAGCTCCAACACCTGCATGTTCCCACTGCGCCGCCCACACCGGCCGTTCCCCCCACACCACCAGACAACCCATCCCAGTCAGAACCACGCTTACCTGTACCCGAGGCTTATGGAGGAGATCCCAATCATTGCAGAGCATTCATTACCCGATGTTCCATGCACTTCACACTGCAACCTCGCACGTTTAATACAGAACAAGCCAAAGTAGCCTTCACGCTAACCCTGCTGACTGGGAGAGCGGCTTTATGGGGGACGGCGGTGTGGGAAAACCAAAACCCATGCTGCGCCTCGTTCCAGACCCTCGCCGCCGAAATGAGGAAGGTGTTTGACCGGGCTGCTTCAGGACGTGAGGCAGCCCGAACTCTGGCGGAGCTCAGACAAGGAGGAAGATCTGTTTCTGATTTTTCGATCGAGTTCCGGACCTTGGCGGCGGAGTGCGGCTGGAACGAGGAGGCGCAGTGGGACATGTTCCTGCATGGGCTGGCTGATCACGTCCAGAAGGAGATCTACGCCCTGGACCTACCCACCACCCTTAATGGACTTATCGACCTGGCGCTGCGGGTGGACGCTCGTTTGTCCAGGGTCGAACGTCGAGCCCAGTCCACCCGTACCCTTGTAGGCATCGAGGTTCCTCGGTCCAGTGGCAGGGACGTGGTCAGCCCCAACTATGATCCGGAGCCCATGCAGGTGGGTCGAGCTCGGCTTTCCCGGGAGGAGAGGGAGAGGCGGAGGTCCCAGGGCCTTTGTCTCTATTGTGGAGGATCAGGACATTTTGCCCACAACTGCCCAGTAAAAGGCCCAGCCCGGTAGTAAACTTGAGGCTACTATCGGGTGGGATCTCCGCCAGGAAGACCTCATCAGCTGTGACATCTACCTCCACCCTTCTCCCGGTAAGACTTAGATGGTCAGTCCACCAGCACGACTGTCACGCACTACTGGACTCAGGCGCCGAAGGTAATTTTATGGACTACAATTTCGCTCAAAGATTTCAGATTCCTTGCAAACCACTCACTCACAAGATCGCTGTTCACGCACTCAACGGACAAGAATTACCCACCATCTCCCTTTCCACTGAAGACGTCACCCTCATCACCTCTGGCAACCATTCCGAGACTATTTCATTTTATATCATGGACTCACCCCTGTCACCTGTTGTCCTGGGACACCCTTGGCTCATCCAACACAATCCCCGAGTGGACTGGCATCACAAGTCCGTGCTGGAGTGGAGCAAGGAGTGTCATAAGTCTTGTCTTGTGTCTGCTTGTTCGTCTGTGCCTATGTCTGTGTTACAGGAGGAAGCAGGGGATCTATCTAACGTGCCCGTGGAGTACCTGGACCTGAAGGAAGTGTTCAGTAAGTCTCGTGCTGCTTCTCTACCTCCGCATCGTCCCTACGACTGTGCTATAGATTTACTGCCAGGTAAGTCTCCGCCTAAAGGCAAGATATATGCTCTCTCTATTCCGGAGAGAGAGGCTATGGAGAAATACATTTCTGATTCTCTAGCAACCAAGTTCATCCGTCCTTCCTCTTCTCCAGCGGGGGCGGGGTTCTTTTTTGTGGGGAAGAAGGACGGCACCTGAACAACATCACGGTAAATAATACTTATCCTTTGCCGTTGATGTCTTCAGCCTTCGAGAGATTACAGGGAGCGTCCATCTTCACAAAATTGGATTTGCGTAACGCTTATCATTTGGTTCGCATTAGGGAGGGGGATGAGTGGAAAACTGCTTTTAACACCCCCAGGGGGCACTTTGAATACTTGGTCATGCCGTTCGGACTGTCCAACTCCCCAGCGGTTTTCCAAGCACTGGTCAATGACGTGTTGCGAGATATGATCGATCAGTTCATATATGTCTACCTGGATGACATATTGATTTTTTCCTCTTCTCTCCAGGAACATGTGCAACACGTTCGACGAGTGCTTCAGAGGTTGCTAGAGAATGGGCTTTTTGTCAAGGCGGAGAAATGCGATTTTCATGCACAGTCTGTCCCTTTCTTAGGTTACATTGTGTCGTCTGAAGGAATGCGTATGGACCCTGAGAAGATTAAGGCTGTGGTGGAGTGGCCAAACCCAGATTCCCGCAAGGCCCTGCAGAGGTTTCTGGGGTTCGCCAACTTCTACCGGCGTTTTATTCGCAACTTCAGCCAACTAGTCGCACCTCTGACTGCCTTGACCTCCCCCAGATCTACGTTCAGGTGGTCGGACGCAGCCGAAGCTGCGTTCACTAAACTGAAAGGCCGCTTTGTTTCAGCCCCCATCCTGGTAGCCCCTGATTCTTCACGTCAGTTCGTGGTGGAGGTCGACGCGTCAGAGGTGGGAGTAGGGGCAGTGCTGTCCCAACGTTCTCCTGTGGACGACAAAATGCACCCTTGCGCGTTTTTTTCACATCGACTATCACCCACCGAACGTAATTACGACATTGGTAACAGAGAGTTGTTGGCTGTTAAGTTAGCGTTGGAGGAATGGCGCCACTGGTTAGAAGGGTCGGGGGTACCTTTTATCGTCTGGACCGATCATAAGAACCTCGAATACATTAGAACCGCTAAAAGATTGAACTCCAGGCAGGCTCGGTGGGCTCTGTTTTTCGGTCGTTTTGATTTTTCCTTGTCCTATCGGCCGGGGTCTAAGAACATCAAACCCGACGCACTATCTCGTATATTTGATTTTTCCGAGCGCCCGTCTACTCCCGAGTGTATTTTGCCTGAAACCCTATTTGTTTCAACACTCACATGGGAGATCGAATCGAGGGTCACTAAAGCCCTAGAAGGGGTAACGCCTCCGCCCGGTTGCCCACCGAACCGATTGTTTGTGCCGGAGGGATTACGGTCTGACGTTATTCAGTGGGGTCATGGTTCCAACGTGGCTTGCCATCCAGGAGTCAATCGGACTAAGTTTTTAGTTAAGCAACGATTCTGGTGGCCACTTATGGCTCGCGACATTCACAGTTTTGTTTTGGCTTGCTCGGTTTGTGCCACTGGTAAAACTTCCAATCGACCTCCAGACGGGTTACTCCAGCCACTGCCGGTCCCCTCGAGACCCTGGTCCCATATCGCTCTAGATTTTGTTACTGCCCTCCCACCCTCTCAGGGTAACACAGTGGTTTTAACTGTGGTGGACCGGTTCTCGAAGGCGGCCCACTTTGTTCCCTTACCCAAATTACCCTCAGCTAAGGAGACGGCGGTGGCAGTCGTAGATCACGTCTTTCGGTTACATGGCCTCCCGACAGACGTGGTTTCCGACAGGGGTCCCCAGTTTGTGTCCAAATTTTGGCAAGAGTTTTGTAGATTACTGGGGGCGACGGTTAGTTTGTCCTCTGGGTTTCACCCCCAGAGCAATGGTCAAACCGAGAGAGCCAACCAGGATTTGGAGAGAGTGTTGCGATGTTTGGTCTCCAAGAATCCTTCCTCGTGGAGCCAACAACTTTCTATGGTTGAGTACGCGCACAACACGTTACCAGTATCGGCTACGGGCCTATCTCCGTTTGAGTGTAGTGTAGGTTACCAGCCACCTTTATTTCCCAGTCTGGAATCCGAGATTGCGGTCCCCTCCGCCCACGCCTTCGTCCAGAGGTGTCACCGCACGTGGACTAGAGCCCGAGAGACTCTACTCCAGGTGGGGGCGCGCACCAAGGCCAAGGCCGATCGCCACCGGTCAAGGCCTCCCGTATACGTCGTTGGTCAAAAAGTGTGGCTTTCTACTAAGAATATTCCTCTCCGTACCGTGTCTAATAAACTAGCACCCAAATTCATTGGCCCGTTTACTGTCACTAAGATCCTTAGCCCGGTGGCAGTCCGCCTCAAATTACCTCCAGCGTACAGGAGGGTTCATTCCGTGTTTCATGTCTCCAAAATTAAACCCGTGTTTCATTCACACATTAACCCGCCCGTCCCGGTCCCTCCTCCACCGCGGCTCGTAGATGGAGAGACCACATATTCGGTCAATCGTATTCTGGACTCTAGGCGGAGGGGACGCGGATTTCAGTACTTGGTGGACTGGGAGGGTTACGGTCCGGAGGAGAGAAGTTGGGTTCCTGCTAGAGACATCCTGGATCACTCCCTTATCGATGATTACAATCGACAGGTAAGGGTGTCTGGGAACGCCAGGAGGCGTTCTTAGAGGGAGGGGTACTGTCACGGTAGATGTATTTTCTGGTCTCTTCTAGTCTCGTGTTTATGTTTGTTGTATGATTGCACGTGCGTGTGGGCGTGAATGATTGGCACTCCTGATCCGCTCCAGCTGATCATCATTTCATCACCAGCTGTACGCAATCTCATCACCCTATATATTCTTACTGCTGTTTCTTCATCATTGTCAGATCGTTTGTCTTGATGTCCTCGGTGTTGGTGTTCCTGTATCCTGTCCTGCCCGATGTTCCAGTTCTTCGTTGTCTTCACCATCATCGTCTTCGTCACCGTGTCGTGTGGGTTTGAGTCTTCGCTGTCTTCACCTCTTCACCTCACCCCACCACGGATCCTGATCATCTAGTCCCTGCGTCACTCACCATCGGCTGCACTGTGTTTGTTCCCGTGATATTCTGACTTTGTTCCATAATAAAAGAGTAACTCGCTTTTGCTTCCAGTATTCCTTGCAGCAGACATGACATTATGTTTTTAAAAATTCTTTCTGCATGGAACCCCATGAAGTTTTATTTTCTATTTTATTTAACAGAACTGCTTTTCAGGACGTTAATTTAGTCAATCTGATGGATGAGATTTGTTCCTTTGTGTAAAATGTAAATGCATGGTCATTTTATACCATGTTTATTCGGGATTTGAAACAGTGTCATCAAAATGATTGAAACCTAAGTTCTACCACTCGACCACAACTTTTCTCACTGAGAAATGCCCAGAAGTTCGGTTGTTCAGCAGTCAGTGTGCGCGCGCGCGAGAGAAGCGCTCTTCAATCTTCTCATTCCTCAATAGTTTAGCGTCATTGATCGCACCCAATTTATTTTCACTGACTGCGAGATAGGCCTATTTTAACTTTTGATTCATAAAATGTTCTGCTGTAAAAGTTTGCTATATTCTATTTAAAATGTAGGCTACTTTTACATAATTACGTTTTGCTTTCGCTAAATCCCAGCAAACATTGGTCCGACGGCAACGTCGTGTCCCTGGCCAAAAATAGTCGCGGTATGGACGGCATAAATATGTGACATAACATTTCCTAAAAATGCATTCAGATACATTTGTACATGTCTACAGTTGCATGTATAATTGTTATTTTAACTTTTAGCTAGTTCAATAGTGTATTGAGAGGACGTCACCTGGCGACGTCTTTTCCACGTGCATTTAGTCCATCATGACCCTCTATGAAATTCTTGTGAAATATGGAAAAAACCTGTGCTTAATCCTTGCACGGTTAATACTGCAATAATTAATTTAATTGCCCGAGTAGTTTTTAAAAGGTTGTGAAAACGTCCACTGACGTCCTTTATACGTCGATCATCAAGGCTGTGAATAGACGTCAACTGACGTCTTTCGCACGTCTAGTCTAGCAAGACAGAAACAATTATCAGGAATTATCTTTATGAAATACACGATTTGTATACAAAGTAAATATATTTCCTTTATCTTGTTTAAATAAATTACACAAGGTGCTCATGGTTAAGTGATTGCAAATTCACTGCATTTTAGTCATTATTTCAACCTGTTGTAGCCTGATGTATTCGTTGTTATTTTTTATGGAGTGTATGCATATACATGTAAAACAGAAATATACCCGGTCACCATTTATGTCTGAGTTGGATGTAATTGCCCAAACCATTAACTGTGCTGCCAAGATGTAATAACAAAAGATCTCGCGATATTACAAAATCCTGCGATGGGATTATCTCGCGATATGTTAATGCGTCTCCCATAGATTCTGCCTGGAACTTTGAACAACCACGAGGAGTGGAGGGAGTTGTGTCGATATTATTAAAAATCAACTGTTGGGTAAGTACATTTTGTATTAGATCAACGTCCTTGAGTTTTACTTGTGTGACATGAATAAACCGAAATAAATGATGCCCACATTGCCCACAGAGTTTGGCTAAAATTAGCCAGTAGGCTAAACTTTGAACGTATACAACGGTATACCATAGTATAAAGTATATTGTTTAATGATACAGTCAAAGTTATTACTGTAACTTAGTATTAGTAATGTAGCCTTTTGAGAGTTTCTTTCAGAAAGTAAATTATCTGAAATGAAATGAAATGTTTAGCTGGATTTTAACATGTATGTTTTCAGTAACTGCTTTAAAAATAAAGGCAGAACATATTTTATACAACAAAATAAAATGTAATGCATGTTGATAACCTTTTTCTAATGTTTCATTCATGATTCATTCATCTTGTTCCATGTTTTTTTTTAAATTTAGCTGTAGACCATTAAAATATTTTGAGAATAAGTGCATATATCATTTACCTCAAATTTATAATTTCATTTATTTATTTAAAAAAAAAATAATAAAAAAAAATAATATATATATATATATATACATATATATAGTTACAGAGCATATATATATATTCTCTTCCCTTAGATGCTGTGAAGAGGTGGAGCCCAAATGCTACAGACTCTGAAATTGATGCAGCAATGGCAGAACACCTGAAACATGCTCCAGGAAGAGCTGGTGGATGGTGGATACAAAAAATGATCCAAACAATGTGTTTAAAGGGATAGTTCACCCAAAAATGAAAATTGTCATCATTTACTCAACCTCATATTTCAAGCCTGTATACCTTTCTATGTTATGCTAAACACAAAGATGTTTGGAAGAATGTTTGTAACCAAGTAGATGTTGCTTCCCATTAATCTTTCTCCAATAATGGTAGTCAATGGTTGCTCTATTTGCTTGGTTACAAACATTCTTCAAAATATCATCTTTTGTGTTCAGCAGAAGAAAAACTCATACAGGTTTGGAACATGAGGGTGAGTAAATTAAAGAATTTTCATTTTTGGGTGAATTATCCCTTTATATATAATTCAGTATTTTGTAATTGGTATTTTAGTTTGGTTAACAAATGTTAAACATTGAAAAAATATTAAGAGAAATTTTGGCTGTTCAAGATCAATAAAATGTTGTGCTAAATCAGAACATGCTGCTTTTTTTCTTATGTCCACAAATAATGTGTTCTTGTTTGTGATGTACACGTGATTAAAACGTTTTATTGACGGTCAGGTCTGACTGGACCAATTTTGGACCTTTTTAGAACCTTTGTCAAGATGTGTAAACCTCAAGACTTGATTGCCTTTCACGATGTTACACAATATGTGTGTGATTATTTTAAATGCAGGCTTATATATAGCCTACACTTAAATTATGCAGAAACACATTTAAACACACAAATGACGACGCATTTAGACGTCCAAGGACGCGCTGAAGAGACGTGGAATTCACGGCCAGAAAAGAAGTTGAATTCACGGCCAGAAAAGACGTGGAATTCACGGCCAGAAAAGACGTTGAATTCACGGCCAGAAAAGACGTCGGTTCAACTTCCATTTTGGAACTATTTTTCAACCATGACGGGACGTGTCGCACGGACGTCTTTTCAATGGTCATTACACGTCCAAATGTTTGCTGGGATGTCCCTTTGCGCCACCTGCTGGTCATTTCGCGAACGACTTTGAAATGCGACTGGTTTATTTTTGCCGCGGTGGATTTGGATTTGGATTTGTAATAGGCATTCTGGTTGTCCACCTACTGTATGGGAAATGAAACTAGACAGATGTCTAGGTTTGAAAACTTGTGATTATGAAGTAATGAAGAACCAATCAAATTGTAGAGAAATTATGTAATGTATCATGTCATTTTGCCATACCCCCATACTGTAAAAACTGTTGTATTAGTGTTTACTGGTGGGATTCTTAATGGAATTTGTCTGAGATCCACCGGCCTCGTTTCTTTTTGGGAGATGCTCTGGAGTACTTCTCTGAGATCTCCAGGCCATACTTAAAAGCATTTAAAGGACATTTGCTGGAGTCTGTCTCGTATTACTGATACAGCAGGTCAGTTTAGGGAAGCAAGTAAGTTAGTTAGCAAGTAAGAAAGGAAACTAGTAAATTAGAATTATAGGATTAGACTCGGCTGTAGTCGACTGGAGACTCGCTGAAGTGTGGACTCAGCTAACGTCAATGTATAGACGGCGCTGGAGTATAAATTATGGTAGGTTAGGTTAGGTTTAGGGAAAAATCTACAACACTGTATCCCACCGTCAAGTGCGCTTCGGGACACATCGGTTTCCAGCGAATGCACACTGCAATGTCCGCCCCAAAGGCTTGTGGCCAGGCAGTGTTCGCGTCCGCACATCGGAAACTGTTTTCGATTATTCCCTGCCGGTCCTCCTCTTCAGGGTGTCGAAACCGAAAGAGCCTCCCCTCTGGGGAGCCCTCAGGAAATCGATGTCTGTATCCCGCCATAAAGTGCGCTTCGGGACACATCGGTTTCCAGCGAACGCACGCTCCTCTGTCTGGCCCACAGGCAGTTTTTGGTCGAAATTGAGTTATTTATATTTTTGGCACATTCAACACCTCCTTTATCATGTGGATAAGTACCTTGAGTCAAATCCGTTGTTTTTTCGAGAAAATAATGGGTTGTCTTAACCGTAACTTCCAAAAGCCCATGAGAAACCAAGGCAGAACACCGTAACACTAGTTACGGCTCTTTGGCTTTGTTTTGGAACCCTCACGGTTGAGTTACGGTACTCTGCCTTTGTTTAGCCGCACGTCAATATGAAGTTACGGTGCTGGCGTTCTATCAAATAATGCTACCTACCAGATTATACGGTGGTCTGCCTTTGTTTTACTCTCCATTAAAATTTACATTACGATGTAGCCTGTGTAGCTATTTGTACAGCTGCCATCAGTCCTTGTCTTCTGATGTCCTCAGAGCTTTGTCCTGCACTAATGCGGTCAGAACATTTAGTATGGTCTTCTTTTACTGTCTATGGTCTGAACCCGCATCGACAAACGTGCAATAACGATCGCGAAGGATATATGCAGAGATGACAGAAAAATGTTACACATGGCATAGCAGGTGAATACAACAAAGAACTAAAGCCCCGCCTCACCCAGTTCGGATACCTGACCTGGTTGAAACAATCATGCATCTAGCTGGCAGAGTGCCAAAACTTCGCCGGCGCCTTCAACACCGCCCTTAACACGGTCGAGCCGACGCGGGACTAATATATCACAGGGAGTGATAAGAATTAAGCAACAAGGGTATATTGGTGCATACAACATAAGGAAGCAAGAAGTGTTGGTGCATACAACATCAGACTAGCTTTTACAAGCAGGTTATACATACAATCACAGCGTCCGGAATAAATCCGCGGGACGAGCGAAGTGCACAAGCACAATAATATGCCAGACAGCTGAAACCACCGCATACTGAAAAGAAGCGGAACACAGAAGGTTGTGCTATAAATGCATTAGTCGTCTAGGTAGTCCAGAACGCGCTCCCTACTGAGTCTCAAGGAGGAAAGCACTGCGTAGGCTACTTTTCGTGAAAGGACAAGGAGCGTGACACCTTCGAACACGAATCTCGGTAAGCGCCTGTGAAAGTATGCGTCTTTCAGATCCACCGCTATAAACCAGTCTCCGGGTCGAATGTGCACGAGGATCTGTTTTATCGTGATCATTTTGAACGCATGTTTAGCAAGTCTTATGCCACTCGGTACCACGTGAAAATACTCTTTTCCCCTATGGAGGTATTTTGTCATGTCTAATGTAGGCTATTAATAGGGCCACCAGAATGCAATCAAAGCACAGGATTGATTGCATTCCCCGAGGGGGAACCCGTTCCGCATGATCAGGGTTACGCGCAGATGCCTTCGTTCCCTATCTATGTGGAAAAAAAAATGATTTCTGTCTTAAGGCCCAGTGCTGGGAGCGCCATGTCGCCTGAAAGCCGCTTCGACAGACGCCTTCCTCACGGGCTGGGGCACGGTCATGGATGGCGCTGGGGTGGTGATGGCGCAGTGGATAAGACACATGCCTTTGGTGTGAGAGACCCGGGTTCGAATCCGCTGTGAGACACCAATGTGTCCCTGAGCAAGACACTTAACCCCTAGTTGCTCCAGAGGCGTGTGACCTCTGAAATATATAGCAATTGTAAGTCGCTTTGGATAAAAGCGTCAGATAAATGTAAAATATATAATATATATAAAATATATGGCAGGGCTATGAGGAGCTTCCTCCCAGATCTCAGGGGTCTCTATTTGATTCATCAGGGGGTTCTGAGATTGCGCCCTCTATCCAGATTGGCACATCAGATCCTCCTGTGGTCCCAGGGAAAACTGTTGTCTCTCAGAGCAATGCACGTGTCAGGGGACCAGAATCGGAGAGCAGACATCCTGTCGAGGCAGGGGCTGAGGCCCGAGGAATGGAGACTTCACACCGAGCTGGTGAAGTCGATATGTGAGAGGTTCGGCCTGGTGGAAGTGGATTTGTTCACGTCTTGAGGGATATCACACTGTCCACTGTGGTTTTCTCTCACCCATCCAGCCTCACTGGGGTTGGATGCCATAGTACAGACGTGGCTGAGGCTACGCCTGTACTTTTTCCCCCAATCGCTGTGCTCCCGGGAGTTCTGGAGAGGGTCCGTTGAGACGGGATCAGCCTACTTCTAGTAGCCCCGTACTGGCCGGCCCAGGTATGGTTTTCAGACATCATAACACTCCTGGCAGGCCAGCCTTGGCAGATCCCTCTGAGGAGGGACCTGCTTCCACAGGCCAGGGGCTCAATATTCACCCTCGACCAGACCTGTGTAAACTTTGGGCCTGGCCCCTGAGAGGGCTCAGTACCTAGAGGCTGGCCTGTCGGCTTGAGTGGTTGAGACCATACTCAGTTCCAAAACTCCTTCCACGGGGAGATTATACGGCCTAAAGTGGAATCTGTTTCCACTTGGTGTAGAGAGCGTGAGGTGGACCCAGTTAACTGCCCGGTTGGCTTCAGTGCTGGAGCTCCTCCAAGATCGCTTCTCGGCTGGTCTTGCTTCATTGCAGAAGCTAACTCTGTAGCTTCCATGTATGCCGTCACATGTTACATCATGACGCAGCACCAATCAGGATTGAATTAGTTTCATTAATACTTCAGATGTTTTTCTTTTAAGTTTTACATAAACAATTTGAGAAAAATAAAGAAAAATTGCAAATATGGAGAAAAAAAGTATGTGTCTTTTGTATTTTGCTTATTGTTTAGTTATTTTTACTGGAAAAGGACAAAGATAATAATACAAATAGGTTTGCAGTTGCCAAGTATTCACTGGTGGTAACAATTGTTTTTTTTTTTTTGTGTGTGTGTGTGTGTTTTTTTTACATTTAGTATGTAGACTTCTCCCTCTCTAATTAAAGAGAAGAATGTCCTTTATCAATTCTCCCTTCCTTTCAGAAAGGGAAATACTACCATGAGAACCATCCTTTATCTTGAGAGAAAAGAGCAGATTTCTGGGGCAAAAAACTTGCCTTGTGAGGGCACCTCTTGCTTGACCTCTTGCAAATTCCCTGCACTGACTAACAGAAAGCTGCTTTGTTTAAAAATGTGCGGTGTGAGCTGTGCTTCATACATCTCAATGCTATTGACAAATACTTGTAATTATATGTAGTGAGTATATGCAACATGTAAATGTCATGTTAAAATAAAATGCTACCATCATTTTTTTTTTCTGTCATAATTTTCAGTTTTTATTTATCTCAACTTACTGTAAGATTTTTTTATTTTATTTTTTTGAGGAAAATAAAGAAAAAATGCCAAAATGGAAATAAAAATTGAATGTCAATATCAATAAAAAAACCTGTTTTCACTTTATTTTGATGGTCCCTTTAACACATTATGTAGACTATAAGTAATGTTGCACCTACATGTCTACCAAATCTCATTAGATTGTGAGTAGAGTATTAGTAGACTGGTAGGGTTAAGGTTATAATAAGTTAACGTACTTGCAAAGTTACTTAGGCCTATAGTTAGTAGAATGTCTGTTGGGGGAGCATCAAAATAAAGAGCGATCAGATATTTAGCAGACAGTCTACGAATGCTCTAATGAAAGTTAGTTGACATGTAGTTCTAAAGTTAATTATAGACAACAGAATGTTCAATGGAGCATAAAAAGAAAGTATTACCAAAAAAAGTTTTTTTTTTTTTTTTGTATTTTGCTTCTTGTGAATTATTTTTTACTGGAAAAAAGGACAAAGATTATGTATTTTGCAGTTGCCAAGTATTCACTGGTGATAACAAATAAACAACATTTAGTATCTAGACTTCTCCCTCTCTAATTAAAGAGAACAATGTCCTTTATCAATTCTCCCTTCCTTTCAGAAAGGGAAATATTACCATGAGAACCATCCTTTATCTTGAGAGAACAGAGCAGAGTTCTGGGGCAGAGAACTTGGCTTGTGAGGGCACCTCCTGCTGCTGCAAGTTCCATGTGGAAAGCATGTCCTCTGGGGAATGAAGCTGACACCAGCCTGAACCACACACAGCCCGTGGACCTGGTCCCTCCTCGCCAGCTACCAAATCCCTTTAGTTTACATCGTCAGACTCTCTTTCACTGCAGACCACCCTAAACATCAGCATCAACACCCCTCTGCAATGCAGAAAGTGAGCGAGGGAAAGGAAACAAAGTCGCATGTAGATTTGGGCCGTTATGATGGATGGGTATGAGTATGACAGGCTTTTATAAAGGTTGAGATAAAAAGAAAGGAAGAGACACAGCACAAAGGAAGCAAGCCGAGCATGGTGTGGACACTTGACGAAGCTTTCTGTGTTCGTAAAATGACTGTGTTCAGGGAAAAGGATCAAAAGAGGGATTTTGGAGCAGCCTGAAGGAAAGCATACTGATTGACTGCAAAAAGGTGAATTGATTTGTATGGAGTGCATGGAAATATGATGGATTTTTTTTTTCCCATCAAAACAATCCCTGAGGGATAAGAGTCCAGGCAAGGGGGCGGTTGGAGTGTAAATCACAAAACCTAGAGAGGTTTTGCATGGTGTAAAATAAGCAGTACAAGGCAAGAAAACAGCACTGCTTATACAACTCTACCACCTGTTTCCAAAGCAGAAAAAAGCTGATGAATATGCAGTTGGTCACACTGCATATCTGATATCTGTGTTTATTTAACGTTACAAAAAAGCTCCGATGGATAATTTCATGGTGAACACTGAAGGAAAACACTAACCCAAGGGGTCTGATTGCATCATTTATTTGCCAGCCATGAACACGTGAACACACAAATCAAAAAGATACGAAAGTGAAAAGAAAACATGTTCATGAACTGCACAAATGAGACATGATGCGTTAAAAACAGTAATTCATTCCAAGTAGGGACTGAAACAAATGGTCTCACATTAGTCTGTCTGGATCAAATCCCTCATTGCATCACTAATGAGATATTTTATTTGTTTACCAGATGAGCTCGACATTGCTTATGGGATACTAACACTAATAACGTAATGGGAATGGGAAACAAAAACAACAGCAGCAAATAAAGCATATCTATTCATTCAGACCTGGCTCCCACGAAGCATTGATTGTCTTACATTGCTAATATCCTGCCTATTACAAATGGATTGAAAGCAAATTTCACTGCACAGTGACATGCCTGATTACTCCCATGTTTCAAGGGAAGTTATTCACCATCAGACAAATATTAGAAAGGGCCTAAATTAAAGAAGGGTTGAAACCGGAAGTCAAATCAAAGCTCCCCCTCTATACACAGCTAATGAAACGTTTTTAAATACAAGCAATTCTAGAGCTGTAAAGAGTGCAGTGTGCTTTCACAAAAATACACACACAAACAAATAAACGGCTCAACACAGACTATGGCTGCTTCCAAATCCACATAATCTCTGTGTAGGTACTTCTTTTAAATAAATAATTCCTTTGCGACCATTTAAAAAGTATTCTGTATAGGATGTAGTATGAATATAATCTGGGCATACTACCTTGGCCCCTTTTTTTAAGGACATGTGTCCTAACCGAGTCAGTTGCGTTGCTTCACTGTCATTCACAAATCATCTCCCATGGCCTCATGGGATAGTGAAGTGTCAATCAGTGTCACAGTCATCGTCTGTACCGTTCTGTCTTCGTCTTCACTACACTTCCCAGAATCCCTCGTGTCTCCACGCCTGAACTCACTCCCTCATTACCCATCTGTTCATCGTCATCATCATCTGTGTCACCTGTCCTCACCTCGTTAGTGTTCATTTGTATCTGTATTTAGTCTCCTTCTGTTCAGTTAGTCTTTGTCGGTTCTCGTCTATGTTACGTCTGTAAATTTTATGCTATTGTTAATGTTTTGGTGTCTTTGTGATTTGTTCATCTTCAGCCCGTCTACCTGCCTGTACCAGTTTGTTTTATTTTGTAATAGTAAATGTTGGAATTGAACCCTTTGACTCAGCCTTCTCCTTCAACCTGCACACAACACCCTGACAATCAGAAAATAATAGGTCATTTTGCCTACTGTGAACTACTACCCAGCTAACAGGGAATATTCACAGAACGTTCAATATGTGTTTAAGGTTATGTCAATGTTAATATAAAACGTTATTTAAATAACTTCTTATAGAATCTTAGAATAATAGAATCTTCTTATTTGTATGTTGAGAGAAAATGTTTCAAACAAAATTTCCAGATCATCCTTATCATGTTATTTATGCTTGATGAATGTTCTCATAAACTTTTTTTTTTTAAATGTCTTTAGAACGACATTCTTGAAATGTCCTTATGATGTTATTGATATTTACTGTGTCATGTCTCAAAGGACCTTTTTTTGTGGACTTTTTTTTTTGCCCTCTTCTGTTTCTGTATAGTTTTGTAGTCCTTCTGTAGTTCTTTTGGTTCTCTTTGTCTCTCCCAGATCTGTTGCACCTGTCTAGTTAGTCTTGTAATACCATGTGTATAAGCTCCAGTGTTTGCTATGTTCGTTTTTTTCAGTTGTGTTTGATGGATCCTTATTTTCTTGTCCTCTGGTTTTCTGGCTCCTCGTGTTCCCTATTCTGTTTTGTTGTGTTTAATAAACTTAAGCCTGCACTTAGTTCCACACCTATGACTTCGTTGCCCTCGCTTGTTACAGGACAACTGACCAAAAGATGGAACTAGCAGGTATGCACCTTATCTTTCTCTGTCAGGGTGAGTTTTCCCTTGAGGACCATACCAGAGAAATGTTGGACTTGACCTCACACTCATTTTCTGAACAATTCCTTGATCACTTTTTATTACTGTGGACTCAATGAACAACTTAAAGTACAACTTTCCATAGATAGTCCATAAGGAACCTTTTGCGAGTTTGTAAAGCATGCTCTCCATGTCAGCGGCTCCCCCTTCACCATGGGAGGATCTCAAGTGGAGCAGGATCTCACCATCACCGCTCAAGAAACCCCTAAAAAAATTGGGGGGCTCTATGCGTCTCAAGCTTCGGTGGCTGTAGAGCTTGGCACACAATGGGTCCTAGCATTCTCTAGCCTGTCAGTCTCAGCGCTCTCAAGCCAAGTGGTCTTGGTGCTTTCAAGTCCGGCTGTCCCAAGTCTGCTAGTCCCAGTGCATCAAAGTCCTGTGGTCTCAGCATTTAAATTTATTCATTTTGCAGACGCTTTTATCCAAAGCAACTTATAAATCAGGAATACAGTTCAAAATAAGAAATAAGAAAGCGGGGAGATCTTTCCACCAGCAAGGAACAGTGAACGAAAATGTTCTGGAGAGTGATTTTTTGCCTCTCTTTGATGGTACCACGAGCCGTTGCTCATTTACTGTTGGCTTCTGGTAGGGATGTAGACTCGTAAGAGTGAGTGGAAGTAGGAGGGTGCTGAGCCTGTGGTAGATCTGTAAGAAAGCGTCAATGCCTTGAAGTTGACATGAGAAGCGAGTGGTAGCCAGTGCAGAGAGATGAAGAGAGGTGTGACATGGGCCCTTTTGGGCTCGTTGAAGACAAGATGTGCTGCAGCATTCTGAATAATTTGTAGAGGTTTGATTGCACATGATGGAAGTCCAGCCAGAAGAGCATTGCAGTAATCCAGCCTAGAAATGACCAGGGCGTGGACGAGAAGTTGTGTTGCATGATCAGTTAGGCAAGGCCGGATCTTCCTAATGTTGTATAGTGCAAACCTGCATGACCGAGCTGTTTTTGCAATGTGGTATTTGAAGGTCAGTTGGTCCTCAAAAATTACTCCAAGATTTCAAGCTGACCTTGATGGGGCAACAGATGATGTACCTTGCTGGATGGTGAAATCGTGCTGTAGAGATTGGCAGGGAATACGAGAAGCTCAGTCTTTCCCAGGTTGAGCTGGAAGTGATGTTCTTTCATCCATGCCAAGATGTCAGACAGCTTGAGATTTGTGCAGCTACTGTGGGATCATCTTGTTTAAATGAAAGGTAGAACTGTGTGTCATCAGCATAACAATGGTAAGATAAACCATGTGTCTTTATGATGGTTCCCAGTGGTGTAGTGTACTTGGAGACAAGGAGGAGTCCATGAACTGAACCCTGAGGAAACCTTGTGGTCAGTTGATGTGCTTTGGATACCTCCCCTCTCCAGGCAACCCTGAAAGACCTACCTGTGAGATAGGATTCAAACCAGTGAAGTGGAATTCCTGTGATGCCCAGTGATGAGAGGGTGGGCAGAAGGATCTGATGATTCACAGTGTCAAAGGCAGCAGATAGATCAAGGAGAATGACAACTGAGGATTTGGTATCAGCTTTCGCAAACCCAAGGGCTTCAGTGACTGACAGTAATGAAGTCTCAGTTGAATGGCCGTTCTTGAAACTCGGTTACGTATGTAACCCTCGTTCCCTGAATGAGGGAACGGAGACGTAGTCAGACGTACCGTACTGATTGGGATCACGCTTAGGAAGCCTGTCATCTTTGAGTATTGAAAATACGAGCCAATGCACATTGGCGTGCGAGATTTGCATCTCACGCTCCACCCCACACCGCGGGTATAAATATGGAAGCGGATGCACGCACCACTTGTTTTTCGCTGAGGAGCCGAGCGAAGACCGGGGTCAGCGGTGATCCAGCACTAGTGGCGGCGGGACTACGTCTACGTTCCCTCCTTCAGGTTCCCATTCAGTTCGGTCACGTTTGACGTAGTCGGACGTACCGTACTGATTGAGATCCCAATTAACACGCCACCCAGGGCTGCCACCTTCCAGTGCCTAGCGAAAGTCTCTTGATCCCCCCACATTTAATGAGGCGGAGATGGGGCAGGGCTTAGACCAGGGAAGTCCACTGCTGTTCCGCATGACCCACTCAGACAGACTTGGATAACACTGGGAAAGTGTCCCCTTTCGGTGGAAAGAGAGATGATGCGGACATCCTGCCCGCAAGGAGGTATCATGTGGAGGTTACACATATGGACTGGGCGTTTCCGGGCAGTACAACATATGGAATGTCACGGAGGTGGCTCCGGCCTATAGCAGGGGGGAGACAACACCGGTCAGAGATGGCAGAGGGAGCTCTGTCAAGAAAAAGACACGGGCTCACCGCAGCGAGCCGTACCATGGAAGCATACACATATGGGATCGCCGAAGGGATCACAACATATGGGACCCAGCCTAGCACAGGTTCCAGCAATGCATACGAGTTTTAGGCCTGGCACTGGAATCTAGCGAACGTACACTCACCTAAAGGATTATTAGGAACACCTGTTCAATTTCTCATTAATGCAATTATCTAATCAACCAATCACATGACAGTTGTTTCAATGCATATAGGGGTGTGGTCCTGGTCAAGACAATCTCCTGAACTCCAAACTGAATGTCAGAATGGGAAAGAAAGGTGATTTAAGCAATTTTGAGCGTGGCATGGTTGTTGGTGCCAGACGGGCCGGTCTGAGTATTTCACAATCTGCTCAGTTACTGGGATTTTCACGCACAACCATTTCTAGGGTTCACAAAGAATGGTGTGAAAAGGGAAAAACATCCAGTTTGCGGCAGTCCTGTGGGCGAAAATGCCTTGTTGATGTTAGAGGTCAGAGGAGAATGGGCCGACTGATTCAAGCTAATAGAAGAGCAACTTTGACTGAAATAACCACTCGTTACAACCGAGGTATGCAGCAAAGCATTTGTGAAGCCACAACACGCACAACATTGAGGCGGATGGGCTACAACAGCAGAAGACCCCACTGGGTACCACTCATCTCCACTACAAATAGGAAAAAGAGGCTACAATTTGCAAGAGCTCACCTAAATTGGACAGTTGAAGACTGGAAAAATGTTGCCTGGTCTGATGAGTCTCGATTTCTGTTGAGACATTCAGATGGTAGAGTCAGAATTTGGCGTAAACAGAATGAGAACATGGATCCATCATGCCTTGTTACCACTGTGCAGGCTGGTGGTGGTGTAATGGTGTGGGGGATGTTTTCTTGGCACACTTTAGGCCCCTTAGTGCCAATTGGGCATCGTTTAAATGCCACGGCCTACCTGAGCATTGTTTCTGACCTTGTCCATCCTCTGATGGCTACTTTCAGCAGGATAATGCACCATGTCACAAAGCTCGAATAATTTCAAATTGGTTTCTTGAACATGACAATGAGTTCACTGTACTAAAATGGCCCCCACAGTCACCAGATCTCAACCCAATAGAGCATCTTTGGGATGTGGTGGAACGGGAGCTTCGTGCCCTGGATGTGCATCCCACAAATCTCCATCAACTGCAAGATGCTATCCTATCAATATGGGCCAACATTTCTAAAGAATGCTTTCAGCACCTTGTTGAATCAATGCCACGTAGAATTAAGGCAGTTCTGAAGGTGAAAGGGGATCAAACACAGTATTAGTATGGTGTTCCTAATAATCCTTTAGGTGAGTGTATTTGGTGTCACCCAGCCCGCAGCTCTACAAATATCTGTCAGCAAGGCACCATGTGCCAGCGCTCAGGAAGAAGCTAAATTCCGTGTTGAGTGAGCTCACAACCCGGGGCGGGGGCATGGTGCGTCTAGGGATTGATACGCCAAGTCGATGGACTATCCAGTGGGCCAACTTCTGCTTGGAGACAGCCTTTCTCTTCTGCTGGCCTCTGTAACAGACGAAGAGCTGGTCTGATGTCCTGAGGCTTTGCGTTCCGTCCACGTACAGGCACAGAGCGCGGACGGGACAGAGAAAAGCAAGGGCTGGGTCTGCCTCTTTCTGGGGCAGCGCTTGTTGGTTCACCACCTGGTCCCGAAAGGGAGTGGTAGGAACCTTGGGCACATATCTAGGCCAGGGTTTTCAGGATGACGTGAGAGTTTGCCGGACCAAATTCCAGGCACGATTTGTCAACCGAAAATGCGTGCAGGTCCCCTATCCTCTTGTTAGAGGCCAAAGCAAGCAGGAGAACTGTTTTTATAGACAGGACTTTTAACTCTGCAGTCTGCAACTGGCAATGTGACGAGTCCGGAGAGGCAAAAAGATCTATCTGTGCGGCCCCGAAGTGGTCCCAAATCAGCTGGACTGCCTGGGGATGGAGTCTCCACTCTCGTCACCTTCATTTATATAGCACTTTTAATGAACACAACACCACATTCCACAGTTCGGAACGATTCCCCATCGAACCATTAGTAAGTCATAAAACACAGTCGTGGTGCCAAGATGGCTAAAGGAGATTTCCCTTCCAGTGCCTTTCTAATCTCACACCAGCGATGCCAGGACAGCAGGAAAAGATTTCTCTTTGTTCCCCAAACTTAAGACCAAATGACCAAGAAACCCTGTGGTGACCCCAATGCATAAATCCACAGCCTTATCAGGAAATGAAGGGGCTAAGGCATTCCCAAGGCCTGGAATCACCACAGACCTTAAACCAGGGACTCCTTTTCTCTGTAGCTGTAAATTCCAGACTGAAATTAACCCACTCGTGGTTTCTAACAAACAACGATCTCAAAATTGCTTCCAATAAGCTGAATTAATCACCAGTATTTACCTCCCATATATCTTATGTATCATGTATGTTTTATATAATCTGTGGAGTTCTCTTTGTGTGTCTAACATGGATTACAGCCTATTTCTTAGGTTTTTCTACCTCAGTTATAAGAACTAATCACCAGAAGTTGCCTCAAATATGTATATCCTTTGTATTATGTATGCTTTATATTACCCAAGTTCGTTCTGTGTGTTAAACATTTATCACAGTTAAATCCTTATTATCTCCTACCTCAACTATGGGAAATATGTTATTTGGTACCTACTTGATGGGTAAACGATTTCTAGAAGTTTGATATAAAGTAGATTTTTGTAGGATGCACCATATTTTAACTATACAGTTGGCTTATTAAAGCATTTAACTTTAACTGAGCACACGCGATCATGTGGACATTGTGCTAATTACATGCAAGAACCGGAGAACTGGGCGTAGGTCCCGCCCAAGACAATATCTGATTGGCTGACACACTCAGAAGGACGTGTCGGATGGACACGCTTATAACCCAATGACAAGCAGCTCTGCTTTGCTTTTTGCCTTGCTTTTGCAGTGACTTTTGCTCTTGCTTTGTTTTGTGAGGACCTTTCAATCGTCTAGCGTGTACGCTTACATGCTTTTCAAACCACCAAGAGCTCACTCTAACTCATCAACTCTTCTGAAAGGGCCTTCGTTGAACTTCGTCAAAGAAAACCCTCTCAGAGCCTATCCTGCAGCTCCTCCAGACTCAGAGGAAACTCAGTTGCATAGCAACCCGCAATCCAGGAAACCGGCACACGAAGCGCCACCCGGCAAAGCCAACCAACCATTCACCATCGAGTGCTGTCCCTCAGAACGCATCATCGACCGACTGCCAGCCAATCAGCGCCGAAGAGGTTCCCTCCTGCAACTTCGTCACAGAAGGGAACGCACACGCTCACCGGAGCATCCAAACGCAAGTACACAATCTCCTAATTCTTGAACTGGTGCAAGTCCTGTTAAGCAAACGAATGAAGGTTGAATTGCTAGTGTATTGATTCTCTCAGGTTGCGGTCAAGAAATAGTGTCTAATGCTAGACATTTGGGACTCCATTCATACTCCGTTAACAATATGGACTGTTTTAAAGCTATGTAGGATTATCTGTGAACAGGCCCTTTAATAACATCACCCCTTTTCTGTCACTGTTTGAATGAATGTTTGTGTGTTTGCATTAGATTAGTTTGTGTGTATTAAAGTAGTTCAATAAAGTTTTGCTTGATCTTACATACAAGTATCTTGTGTTGTGTGCTTACAAGTTACTGCCTTAAACTGTAGATTTTGTTACCTTGCTCATAATCAGTGATCATAATCTTATGATATTATTACCGTAGGCCATGGGATAATATTGTGTCCAGAATCAATAAAATACCCTAATCTCAATTTATCGGTGAACGAATAGTTGATACAGGGTTACATATTAATTCTGAATAATTTGCATATAAATTCGGTTCTTATTCACTGTAATTCAATCTCATTTGAGTTATATTGATCCTAGTTCCTTACAGCAGCTTTACAGTGATAACTCTCCCGGGGCCACAGGCTGTCGTGAGAGTTAGTCGGCGCCACGATTGAGCAGGCCGGGGATATAAGTAGCACCAAGCGACCTCAGATGCTTCTGACTCTATAGGAGGAGATGGCGGCGAGTTGCGACATGCGACAGAAGCGTAGACCACCTTGATGGTTGATGTACGCAACGGTCATTGTTTTGTACGAACCAGCACATGCTTGTCGAGCAGCGGCGTTTTGAGGCGTCTCAGAGCAAGGTGTACTGCTACAACTTGAGGCAGTTGATGTGCCAATGCAGTTGGGGGCCCGGCCAGACCCCCGCAACTGCATGCCTGTTGTACGTGGCCCCCAGCCGGTGTTGGAGGCATCTGTGGAGACCACAGCATACCTGGATACTTGTTTTAGGGGCACTCCGACCCAGAGAAATGAAGGATCTGACCACGGGCTGAAGGTTTGGCGGCCCATCTCGGGACTCGGCAGTGAACCCAGTGCTGAAGCGGTCTCATATGAAGCAATTTGAGCGGCGTTACTGCGGCTACGGATGCCAAAAAGTTTCAGTGGGACCACTGTTCTGCTCTTGACAGTATTCAAGCAGTTCAGCACCGACTGGACACAATCCTCTGTGAGGCATGCCGTCTGTTGGACCGAGTCCAGCTCCATCCCATTCCTTCTGCACAGGGGCGAGTTTGCTCTTTTCCCAGTTGACCCAAAGACCCAACTGACTGATATGCTGGATAGTCCCTGTGCTCGCACAACTGCTCCCGAGACTGAGCTAGTATCACCCAGTCATTGAGACACGAACACCACGCTCTCTCATGGGAGTAATGGCCGCCTCCGTGACCTTTGTAAAGATGTGGGGTGACAGGGCCAGCCCGAAGGGTAGGACTTTGTACTGATATGCTCGACCCCCAAACACAAAGCGCAGGAATGGCCTCTGTGTCGCGGGAGGATGGAGACATGAAAGTACGTGTCCTTCAGGTCGATCGCTGCAAACCAATCTCTGGGACGGATGCATTCGAAAATGCGTTTATGCGTTAGAATCTTGAACGGAAGCTTTTGAAGGGTCCGATTCAAGACTTGCAGGTCAAAGATTGGCCGTAACCCACAGCCTTTCTTGGGTACAATGAAGTACGGTCTGTAGAAGCCGGTCATCATATCGGCTGGAGGGACTGGCTCTATCGCATCCTTCGCTAGTAGGACTGCGATCTCTGCACACACGACAGGGGCACGTTCGCTCAACACCGAAGTGTAACGAACACTGCTGAAATTGGGTGGACGCCGGCCGAACTGAATCGTATAGCCGAGTCTGATGGTGTGGAGGAACCAGCTGGACCGGTTGAGAAGCACTCTCCAGGCTTCCACAAACCGGGCCAGGGGGGCCAGAGACACCACAGACGTACCTGGGGTGGTGCAGCGAAGTGGATGACAGGAACCCAAGGGCGCCCGAAGTGGGGTCTGAGTGTGCAGTGCAACACTTACCCATCTCCACAGGTCGGCAGGGGGTGCGTGAGAAGGCGTAATCGGTTCCTCGAACCGCACCTGGCTGCCGGCTGGCGATACCAGTTTGGCCCTCTTGGGACCCAGTAACAGAGGAATTTGCTTTTTCTTTGAAAATTTGGGGAGCCAGCAGCTGCACAGAAAAAGACACAAAACAAAGATTCTCCACCCGGCCGTCCCCCGGGGGAGAGAGTGGTGCAGTCACCATCTCCCGAAGAGCTCGTTCCTCCATCCATGGGCGGCCTGCCTGGGGCCGGCTCCACGCTGAGGCCTGGGTGAAGGCTGCTGCTGTGCCCTAGCGGGAGCGGAGGCAGCGGAAGGGGGACGCCCTCGGCGACAAGCAGGCGGAGGATCTGCCACCGGTGGACTGGTGGAGGCAGCAGCGGCCACTGGGGCAGGATGTGTCGGATCGCCTCCGTCTGCTTCTGGGCGGTGGAGAACTGTTGGGTGAAATTCTCCACCGTGTCACCGAAGAGCCCAACCTGGGAAATGGGGTAGTCCAGGAATCGAGACTTGTCGGTCTCCCTCATATCCACCAGGTTGAGCCAGAGATGGAGCTCCTGGACCACTAGTTTGGACATTGCCAGACCGACCGTGCGAGCCGCAACCATCATGCCTCGGAGGGCGAAGTCGGTTGTGGTGCGGAGCTCACCCATGAGCTCACGTTCTGGACTACCCTCGTGCATGTCCATGAGTGCTTTGGCCTGGTGGACCTGCAGCAACGCCATGGCATGCAGGGAGGAACTGGCTTGCCCACAGGCTTTGCAAGACTTGCCGTGAGAATGGACAAGAACTTATAGGCCTTAGAGGGGAGAGGAGGATCACCCTTCCAAGAGGTAGCGGTCGCCAGACACAGCTGCATCACGACAGACCACTCCACTGGAGGGATATCCTCGTAACCCTCGTAATCCTCCATCAAGGGAAGTGAGGGGGAGGAGGAACTAAGTCGTTTTCTGGCAGAAAAAGGTGCCGTCCATGACCTAGTAACCTCCTCATGAACTTTGGGAAAAAAAGGCACCGGGGCGGCGCGCTGAGGACCAGCACGGCCCGCCCCGAGAAACCAATCATCTAACCGAGACATGGCGGAGGGTTCCACGCGAGCCCGACCATCTCGGCGGCCCGTTTCAGTAAAGCTGACATTTCTGGATCTGGCTCGGGGAACGCTACTCTCACAGAAGGAGGTAGCGCAGCTGAGTCGTTATCTCCAGAGTCAAGCTCCCCTTCCGATGCAGTGATCATCAGCAGGAGCCCCGAATTAAACAGCTGGTCGGTCCACTACAGAGGGACCAGCACGTTCAGTAGGGAGCCCCACCGGCTGCGGTGTGACAGAGGAGTGAGGGGCCCATGGAGACTGGTTACCAGGTGGGGAAGCCCTCATTGTGATCCTCAGATCACCCATCCCACATGGCGCAGTAGCTCTCTTCTGGGGTGGGGAGAATGGGGACTCCACCTTCACGGATGAAGGCGAGTCTCGATCTCAACACCGAGATAGTTATGTTCCCGCAATGAGAACATGAACCATCCACAAAAGCTGCTTCAGTGTGCTGAATGCCCAAACACGTGATGCATCTATTGTGACTGTCAGCTGGGGACAGGGAACGACCACATCCAGAAATGCACAGATGAAATGGCATCTTGAAAAATATGCAGACACACCCGTGTTGCTCTTTCAGGAAATGGGACTCTCACCAGTGCCAGAGCACACAGCGGAATGGCCACGGCAACACTGACAGGAGATGGTGCATTCTGTACCAGTGAAGCACTCACCTTCTTCGCCCTCTAACCAACCGTCAGAACAAATAAACACAAAAGAATGCTGTTAAAACAGCAGTTGAGAGCTCAGAAGGCTCGCGATCACCGCTGCACTCACGCTGTAAACACACTAGCACCGGTAGAGACTTCCAGAAGAAGCACCAACACACTCGCTCGTTGAACACAATCCAACACCCTTCAGCGACATCGACATCCGATCGGCTCCGAAGCGAAAAACAAGTGGTGCGTGCATCTGCTTCCATGTTTAACGGTATTTTCCATATCTCGCATGCTAATGTGCATTGGCTCATTTTTTTAATACTCGAAGATGACAGGCTCCCTAAGCGTGATCCCAATCAGTACGGTATATCCGACTACGTCGAACGTGACCGAACTGAAAGGGAACTGCTGTGATAAATACAGTCAACAAAATCTCATATTTTCATTCCTAAGCACCTGCAACTTCGATGTGAGTAAAATTTATTTCACAAGTAATAGTATTAACAGGCACTCCACATGAAGTTCATATGCAATTAATCTCTCTTCTGGTTTGGACTGTTCCTGTTTATTCTGCAATCAGATCTGGATGTCTGCTTTATGCAGCACTGCCAACACTAATGCTGCTCCATAAGTAAGGACCACTTATGCAAAATCATAACTGTAATCTCTTTATTCCATTACCGTCAATGACAAGTTCCAATGAGTCATACATATTTATTCATCAAGAGATTTCCTATATCCCACTGTTTGAAAAGCATTTTTCCCTGCCAGTTATGAAGCCACATTACTATTGCAGAAGCTTTATTTCAGAGGCAGATAACCCGTTCCAATTTTACTGTGGTCACGCATTAATTAATCCTCAAGGAGTGCTACACTTTAACACAAAGCTTTGTCTCTGGAGCCTAAATGACTATTTGTTCAGGATTAAATAAGAGGGAGAAGGGAATCAGTCCCACGTGACAGGAACAGTAAGAGGCTTTGCTCTGTTTGTAATGCTCCAGCAGTGATGTTAACCCACAATAAAATCTGAATTTATGCACACAATTTTAGATCAAAGACTATCTCATATGCCCTTAACCCAACAACACTGAGGATTTAAGAAGGAACAGGACATCACAGTGACAGTTAAATGACCACACTTTGCCTGCTGAAAGATGTTTTAGCAGTGATAGGCCATGTTTTTCCATCCCACTTAGTTCAAGTGAAAGTTGAAAACAGTTGAAACCGTTCAAATGGCTAAAAAGAGCAAAATGCCATTGGTGGTAAAAGAAGAGGCACAGACAGGGGCACAAAAAGGGGGTATACAACAATTTCAAACAATGGGTTTATCAACACATTCTCACTCCCAACTCATCAAATATTGACACTTGGTCAGGACCCCTCTGCATCACTTTTTAACACACAGGGTACCCCTTTTGCGTCATTTTGGGTACTCCATTGCTTTCAGTTGTTTGCCTTATGCGCCAGATCAAGACGCATTTAATTCTTTGCATTTGTAAAAGAGTAAGTGATTTTTTTGATATTTATATTTTCAAAGATAAATAGAAGGACCTAACATGCAGTCATATCTCAGTCAAAAGATACACCCAAACTTTAACATGATGAAACCGGTCACGAGACACACGAGAGACAATGCCATTTCACAATCAAAGCTTATGTAACGCTTCTTCTGGCGGCAATTTTTGAATGTGTATGCACAGGATTTGAGCTTGACAGTGGATGGAGACGGTGGTCAATTTTGGGTCTGTTCCAAATACCATTACATAAGCTTTGATTATACTGTTTTAAAAACAATACGTACATTGAAAATAACGTGCTAAAGGTTAATGAGATCTTTTTAATTTTAGCTCCATTAATATTGAAACATTTACTTCATAAAAATTACTCCTCGAGTAACATTTGTGTTTCATTAAAGTGTACCAATATTTAATCCAAGACTGGCCCCATTTGAATCCACAAATGTGGGAATATGCAAAAGGATTTTGAATTATTATTAAAAAATATTATATTATTTTGTATCACAGTGAGTGTTTAAAATTGCATTTATTGATTTATTTGTTTTGTTTATTATTTTAATGTTGTTCATATTGTATATAATTTTCAATGTTCAAAGACCACAAAAGGCTATGTGAATTGCCTATGGGATCTTTACTATGTAGCTGTATTGAGAAGTGAGGGCATCAAAGTTTGTGTTGCATGCCACAAATTGCATAACACAAACAAATGGGCAGTCGTGCCCCTGGGCACCTACTCTTGGCAAGCATTCGTTCAATGGCAACCATTTTCATAAGCTAGAAATGTCAGATCATTTGAGGACTTTTTTTCCCCCAAACAATTGCTGAGCTCAGAAGTTTTCAAAGAGCAGTTGACGGTTTAATAGCAGTTACACTCAGTTTAGTGCATGAATTACTGCATGATACTTAAATGTCAGGATATTGACTGAAATATAGAGACTTTTTTTAGTGAATCAAGTTATTGAGTAGAAACACAAAATTCAATTACTTTCATTTGTTAAAGGGATTGCTAAATTATGACTCTGATTGGCTTATTTATTTTAGATTTGAGTGATTCAGCATTTTAGCCAAGTGGTCAAGGTTTGGCTGGTTAATATGGGCCAGATGCCCTGACCATAGCAGGTGTTTTTTTTGTTTTTTTTTTACTATTGACAGCCATTCAAAAGTAACAGTGCATTCTGACTAAATACAATTTTTGCAGCAACATTTTAGATTTAAGACTTTAGATATATAAAGATTGAGCACTCTTATTACTATGAATTGGAGAAATTGCAAAGCGCAATATGGTGGAATAAGTGCTGTTAAAGTCATTGCGTCACTGCAGCTGCATTTGGAAGCTCCTGTTACCTATAGAAAGACTGCATATGCATTGGCTGGTCCAGACTGAAAAATGCATGCTTTTGTCATGCTTTGCGCGTTTAGAAACTAAATTAATGAGACAGTTGTTGTCAGATGGCATTGCTGATTTCAAATATTAAATTTAATAGAAGCTTGGTGAACAGCTTTGGATAATTTAATGTTTCCCCATTCAAAGAGATAGGAGCTGCGCTTGCATGACTGAAAGAGCTGCCCGAGAGGAGTTTCAAAGATGGCCACTGAGTGAAATGACTGGCCATAACGGGATTTTAATCACAATTTAGATAAATAATGTATCTGTCATGGCTCCACCAGATCTACAGACTCCGCCCACTCGTTCACTCTCCCCTGAGTACTGATTCACCACACCTGCACCTCGTCACCTGTTCACCTTATAACATTCACTTGCACCTCAGATGCTTGGCTGATCTCGTCTTTCCATGGACACACAGACTCTACCTCAATCCTTACCTGTTCCACTTACCTGCTATCCTCGTCATTCGCTCCCGTTCCACAAGACCTTCGACCATCTCCAAAGACTGTCATCAGTGTTTACCATCCAGCTCATTCGATCTCCACCTGTGAAGGACATTACATTTATTCATCAGCTAAGTTCCTTTCATCTGATCCTCATTGTGTTCAACTCACCATTTCATCTGTTGACTTCTGTGCTTCTGTTCAAAATAAACATCTGTTATACTGCATTTCACTCACCTGTCTGCTTCATCAATATCCGTGACAATATCAGCCTTGTCTCATTGAATATGCATAACGTAGGTAGTCAGAACATTTGCAGGGATATATATATATATATATATATATATATATATATATATATATATATATATATATATATATATATATATATATATATATATATATTTATATTTTAATTCTTTGAAACAAGATAATTTTAAATTAAGGAAACGAGTCAACTGCATTAAACAAATGGATTTGAAAACATAGTATAATTTATCAAAAATGCAGCGTTATCAATTGATTAATTCTATGAATTCAGTATTAGATTAACCAAGGATTTGTAAACAGTTGTAGGCATACATCTGTAAAGGCGCTGATATGTAAATAAGTTTTAGACAGTGTCAGTACATCAATATGGTATGTTTTAGTGTCTAAATAAACGTGATTGTGTGTATGGTAGAACCGCACTGAAAAGCATACTAAAACTCATGAGATTACAGTGGATATTTGAAAATTAAAAAAGAATGAATGCATGGCTTTCTGAGATTGCCTGTACTTAAAGAAGTAAAAAAATATGCCTATACTTAAATAAGTACTTGTCTACAGTGGGGAAAATAATTATTTGATTTGGTAAGTCTGCCCAAATACACTCAAAAAAATGGTTTTGTGGCTGTTATTTTTACCCAAGTATGTTTTGTTAAAGTAACACACATATATTTCTTTTACCACCAAAACACTATTGTATTGCATTCAATTAACTTAACCTGTCACTCAAAAGAAATGACTCTTTAAACTTACTCAATTTAATTATGGACAGTGGTTCCACACAAGCACATTATTTTTTATTAACATTAATGGAATTTGTTGAATCTATGTAAGCTCCTTGTGTTGTGACAACACAACTGAATCAGAATCTATGTGAAATAGTAATGTCCAAACAAATCAACGGAATTGCTTCCCTGTAACTGATACAGACTTAACTGAACCGATAGACTTTCATCGAACCTTCGTACAAGGTTAAAAACTAGTTCAAATGTGGCCATTGTGGACATATTTTCAACATCATTTATGGTCTCATTTAGACAGAATTACTTTGACTATTGCTGTCAGATGATCTTAGTGAGAATTAGCAGAAGTTTGAAGTGTCACCCTTGTGGTGATCAGTGTTTGCTTTAGTTGGGCTCTTGGTCCCTGTACATTTTGCATTAAACTTTCATTGGCTGCTGTAATTGTGTGTTTGTATAACACAATTGTTGTGGCAGAGAAAGCCAAGAAAAAGTTAGATCAGGTGTTATCAGCTCAATGTTGATAATGACATAATGATCACAAATCAAGTTTCAAATGTTGAGTTTAAAATTGTATTTATGTTTGGCATTACCAACCTTGTGGAAGTGCAATATTGGTGCCAATAGAATAATAAATATTTTTAACATATAAAAAGCATGTGCACATGATGTTTTGAGCAAGTGTATTATGTAGTCACACACAGACGTCATGATTTTGGATATGAATCACAACAACGGTGACAATCAAAACAAAAAAGCTTGGGAATCAATGATGAGTTTTGAACTATGAAAGCTACCCACCATGCATTGCAGCATGACCATTTTTTTTTATTGTCACCATTGTTGTGAATCATATGTAAAATCTTGATGTCTGTGTGTGACAACATGATATGTTTGCTCTGAACATCGTATGCACATAATTTTTATCCACCTCTAAATAAGTGATCATAAAAATTCTATTGGTGCCAGTATTGCAGATCCACATGGTGGCGGCTAGAAATGCGAAAGTGTCTGATAACATTAGATGAATGTTTTGTAAAGCTTTCAACATCAACATGAAGCTGATAACACCTGATCTTACTTATTCTTGACTTTCTTTGCAACATCGATTGTGTTATACAAACACAGAGATACAGCAGCCAAAGAAAGCTAAAGTAAAAATTAAGGGGACCAAGAGCCCAACTAAAGCAAACACTGATCACCACAATGGTGACACTTCAAATGAAACATCAACATCTAAACTTCTGTTAATTCTCACTAAGATCATCTGACAGCAATAGTCAAAGTAATTCTGTCTAAATGAGACCATAAATGATGTTGAAAATATGTCCACAATGGCCACATTTGAACTAGTTTTTAACCTTGTACGAAGGTTCGATGAAAGTCTATCGGTTCAGTTAAGTCTGTATCAGTTACAGGGAAGCAATTCCGTTGATTTGTTTGGACATTACTATTTCACATAGATTCTATCTGATTCAGTTGTGTTGTCACAACACAAGGAGCTTACATAGATTCAACAAATTCCATTAATGTTAATAAAAAATAATTTGCTTGTGTGGAACCACTGTCCATAATTAAATTAAGTTTAAAGAGTAATTTTTTTGAGTGTGCAAAGAAATGAAGGGTCAATAACTATTATGGTAGGTTTATTTTAATGGAGAGAGACCGAATATTAACCAAAAAATCCAGAAAAAAACAAATTATATATAAGTTACAAATTAATTTGCTATTCATTGAGTAAAATAAGTATTTGATCCCCAAGCAAAACCTTATTTAGTACTTGGAGAAACCCTTGTTGGCAAGCACAGAGGTAAGATGGTTCTTGTAGGTGGTCACCATATTTGCACACATCTCAGGAGGGATTTTGGTCCATTCCTCTTTACAGAGCTCTAAATCCTTAAGGTTTCTTGGCTGTTTCAGCTCCCTTTCACAAATGTTCAATAGGATTAAGGTCTGGAGACTGGCTAGGCCACTGCAAGACCTTAATGTGCTTCTTGATCCACTCATTTGTTGCCTGGGGGTATGTTTTGGGTCATTTTCATGCTGGAAGACCCATCCACAAGCCATCTTCAGTGATCTGGCTGAGGGAAGGAGGTTCTCGTCCAAGATTTAACGGTGCGGTACATGGCCCCGTCCATCAGCCCCTCAATAAGGCGAAGTCGTCCTATACCCTTAGCAGAGAAACAGCCCCAGAGCATAATGTGTCCACCTCTGTGCTTGACTGTAGAGATGGTGTTCTTGGGATCATAGTTGTTATTTCTCTTCCTCCAAACATGGCAAGTTCAGGTGATGCCAAGGAGCTTAATTTTGGTCTCATCTGACCACAGCACTTCCTCCCAAGCCTTCTCTGAATCATTAGATGTTTATTAGCAAACTTCAGACGGGCGGGTGCAGGATTTCAATCCATTGCAGTGTAGTGTTACACCAATGGTTTGGTTGGGTACTGTGGTCACAACTGCCTTGAGATCATTAACAAGCTCACATTTCTCATGATCATCCTTACCCCATGAGACGAGATCTTGCATGAAGCTTCAGACCGAAGGCAATTGATGGTTATTTTGTATTTCTTCCATTTCCGAATAATGGCACCAACAATTGTCTCCTTCTCACCAAGCTTCTTGCTGATGGTCTTGTAGCCCATTCCAGCCTTGTGCAGGTCTACAATCTTGTCAAGTCAAGTCATCCTCATTTATTTAGCGCCTTTAACAACGCAGATTGTTTCAAAGCAGCTGTACAGAGATAAACATATAATTTAAGGTAACAGAGATTGGTTTAGTTTAATAGTGGTTCTTGAATAATGTTTTTTCCACCTAAAGTTAGTTTTGATTGATTCACTTCCGTCTAAATGATCATTTGTTATTAAATTAAGGGCCGCTAAGACGACACCGTTCTCTCTAAACAGACTTTAAACGTGAACCTGTGATAGACGCTGATGGCGTTCACATGCGCATTAAGAATTGATTCTATAGTTATGTACGTTTGAATATATGTGCGCAGGTTTGTAATTCCTTACAAACCATGCCTACACAAACTACTTGTCTATAAATTTTGATGCAGAATTTTATTTTATCTTATCACTTCGGGTAGGTACGCAAACCGAAAAATTCCACTAGGCTTTATCTGTAGAGTGGTATAGGAATCCTCCATAGGGAGAGGCTAGTTGGCACTTCAGCACTGCATTGTCATCGGGTCCAGGCGAAGGTCCTTCGTCAGATCTGGAAACTGCCTGGATCCGGCAGGCTGCGGCAAAACCTCGGGATAAACAAATACACTAATATTAGCGTAGATGCCATTCTTCTTATGATGTAACGAGTACATCAGGATTTAAGGGAAGTGTTCCCAGTTCCGGCTGACCTAATCTAAGCAGCCTAGTATTGAATTATAAAAGTCTATAGAGTGTTATGTGAATGCTAGGTCAAAGAGATGTGTTTTTAGTCTAGCTTTGAACTGACAGACTGTGTCTGCTTCCCGGACAAAGTTAGGAAGATTGTTCCAAAGTTTTGGTGCTAAATAGGAAAAGGATCTACCGCCAGCAGTCGATTTAGATATTCTAGGTATTATCAACTGGCCAGAATTTTGAGATCGCAATAGACGTGAAGGACTATAATGCGTTAAGTACGGCGGAGCTAAACCATTTAGTGCTTTGTAAGTAATCAGCAATATTTTAAAATTTATACGATGTTTAATAGGGAGCCAATGCAGTGTTGACAGAACCGGGCTAATATGGTCATACTTCCTGGTTCTGGTAAGAACTCTAGCGGCTGCGTTTTGAACTAGCTGTAGTTTGTTTATTAAGCGTGCAGGGCAACCACCTAGCAGAGCATTACAATAATCTAGCCTTGATGTCATGAACGCATGAACTAATTGTTCCGCATTTGTCAATGAGAGCATATGGCGTAATTTAGATATATTTTTAAGATGGAAAAATGCGGTTTTACAGACACTAGACACGTGACTTTCAAATGAAAGATTGGTATCAAAGAGCACACCCAGGTTCCTAACCGACGACGAGGACTTAACAGAGCAGCCATCAAGTGTTAGACGGTATTCTAGGTTATTACGTGTGGAAGCTTTTTGTCCAATAATTGTAATTTCCTACTACTAAATTCTGAAAAAACAGAGATTCTTAGTCATCCAATTTTTCATTTCAACTATGCATTCCGATAATTTTGTGAATTGGTGAGTTTCATTAGGTTTGGAAGAAATATAGAGCTGAGTATCATCAGCATAACAGTGAAAGCTAATTCCATGTTTCCTAATGATATCTCCTAAAGGTTGCATATACAGAGTAAAAAGCAGCGGTCCGAGAACTGAGCCTTGTGGTACGCCATACTGAACTTGTGATCGATAAGACATCTCTTCATTTACTGCTACAAACTGATAGCGGTCAGATAAATATGATTTAAACCATGCTAATGCAATTCCACTAATGCCAACATAGTTTTCTAGTCTATCTAAGAGAATGTTGTGGTCAATGGTGTCAAATGCAGCACTAAGATCAAGTAACACTAATAGAGAGATACAACCACGATCGGATGATAAGAGCAAATCATTTGTGACTCTAATGAGAGCAGTCTCAGTGCTATGGTGCGGTCTAAATCCTGACTGGAAATCCTCGCAGATATAATTTCTTTCAAGAAAGGAACATAGCTGTGAGGATACTGCTTTTTCTAATATCTTTGATAGAAAAGGTAGATTTGAGATCGGCCTGTAACTGACTAATTCTGTAGGATCAAGTTGCGTTTTTTTAACAAGCGGTTTAATCATAGCCAGCTTAAAGGTTTTTGGTACGTATCCTAGAGACAAAGACGAATTAATGATGTTAAGAAGAGGATCTATGACTTCTGGAAGCATCTCTTTCAATAGTTTAGTCGGTATAGGGTCTAACATGCATGTTGTCGATTTAGATGATTTAACGAGTTTGCAAAATTCTTCCTCTCCTATAGCAACAAATGAATCAAATTTTTCCTCAGGGAGACTACACTGCACTGTCTGATGCGATACTGTAGTAGACGGTTGCATAGTTATAATTTTGTCCCTAATATCATCAATCTTATAAGTGAAGTAGTTCATAAAGTCATTACTGCTGTGTTTCTTGGAAACTTCTGGGCTTGAAGTTTTCTTTTTCGTTAGTGTAGCCACTTTTTCAAATAAATACCTAGGATTGTTTATTTTCTTCTAATAGGGTTGAAAAATAAGCAGATCTAGCTGCTTTTAAAGCCTCTCTGTAAGCAATCGAGCTCTCCTTCCATGCAATCCGAAATACCTCTAGTTTTGTTTTCTTCCAGTTGCGCTCCATTTTTCTGGCTGCTCTCTTAAGGGCCCGGGTGTGCTCGTTGTACCATGGCTTTGGACTATTTTCTTTAATCTTCTTTAAGCGCAACGGAGCAACTGTGTCTAAAGTGCTGGAAAGGAGAGAGTTAAAAGTTTCTATTACAATATCTAGTTCTGCTAAGCTATCTGGGATGCTGAGATGATGAAACTGATTAGGAAGATTATTGATAAAGCAATCTTTAGTGGCAGAAGTGATAGGTCTAACATTTGTAACACGGAGTCGGCTTTGCAGCCTTGGCTAAATGTAATTTAGATGAGACTAGATAATGATCTAAGATGTTGTCGCTCTGCTGCAGAATTTCAACAGCATCAACATCTATTCCATGTGATAATATTAGATCTAGAGTATGATTACGACAATGAGTAGGTCCTGACACGTGTTGTTTAACTCCAATAGAGTTAAGAATGTCTTTAAATGCCAATCCCAATGCATCTTTTTCATTATCTACATGTATATTAAAATCACCAACGATTAGAACTTTATCTGCAGTCAATACTAATTCTGATAGAAAGTCAGCAAATTCTTTGATAAAGTCTTTATGATTTCCTGGTGGCCTGTATACAGTTGCCAGCAGAATTCTCAAACTTGATTTATCGTTTACATTATTTATTTTTACATTAAGCACCAACACTTCAAAAGAAGTATATTTAAAACTAGATTTTTTAGTGGTTTTGAAAATATTACTATAAATTACAGCAACACCTCCCCCTTTGCCTTTCAGGCGAGGTTCATGTTTATAACAGTAATCATGGGGGGTGGACTCATTTAAAGTAATGTAATCGTTTGGTTTTAGCCAGGTTTCTGTCATACACAGCACATCTAGGTTATAATCTGAAATCATATCATTAACTATGAGCGCTTTTGAAGTAAGGGATCGAATATTCAGCAACCCAAGCTTTATCGTTTGCTCATCTGTATTATATCTATTTTTTTATTTGTTGAATATCAATTACATTTTTAACCTTAGATCGGTTTGGACGTTTTTTGGATTTCCAAATTCGGGGAACAGACACAGTCTCTATATGATGATATCTAGGTGAAAGAGGCTCTATGTGATGGGATTTATCTGACCTTGGTGACGCGAGGCCGCTAGCAGACGGTCGGTTTAGCCAGTTTGTCTGCTTCCTGACCTGAGCCCCAGATTGTCATGTTTTGTCTCTAAGACTATGAGCCAAATTACTAGAGAGAAGAGCAGCACCATCCCAGGAGGGATGAATACCATCTCTTTTCAACAGCTCTTGTCCCTGATGTCCTTTGACAGCTCTTTGGCCTTGTCCATGGTGGTGGAGGGGTTGGAATAGAAGATACAGTCTCTGTGGACAGGTGTCTTTTATACACATTACGAGCTGACATTAGGAGTGCTTTCTTAAAGTGACAGGACTAATCTGTGTTTCACATGGGCACATATTCTGTGGGAGGCAGAATTATTGCTGGTTGGTAGGGGATCAAATACTTAATTCACTCGATCAAATGCTAATCAATTTATAACCTTTATATAATGTTTTTTTTCCTGGATTTTTTTGGTTGATATTCTTTTTCTATCCGTTAAAATAAACCTACCATAAAAATTATAGTCACTTCATTTCTTTGTAAGTGGGCAAACTTAAAAAATCATCAGGGGATCAAATCATATTTTTTTCCAGTGTAGTTGATATGTAAAAATTTTATCAGTTTAGGTCAGGTCATATCTCCCATCAGCTGCATCTTAAAATGAAAATGTATATGTTACATAATACTGTAAATATATTTAAAATGGTGGTATGGAAACAGCAAATCTCCCGTGGCATATCCTGTGTACAGTCGAGAAGCTTGCTAACAGAAATGGAAAGTTTCTAGCAGTGTGCTTCTTATAGTGAGATTTGGGTTCAAATCTATGCCTGCCTGGATTTGGATTCCAAGCAGGACTCAGCAAGTGCACCAGCCAACAAAACAAACCAATTTGTCTTATTCAACCGTACCATTCCCCTCTGATTGCTGCCTTTCAGAGTTTAAATGGCATGTAAAGATACCTTTAGTACTGTGAAGGACATTTAATTTTGTTCCCTAGTGGTAAATTTCAAATTGATATTTATTCTTAAAAGCAAATTTGAGAGCTCAGGAACATTATGGAGTGACCTTTGAATGCAATGCAAAAACCCACTGCAATTATAAAAAAACACAGACAAGTTATAATGACAACGTCTGATGTTTTATATAACTAAAACAATGTTAGCACCCAAACCCTACAGCAATGGTTTTCAACTGGTTACACATCTGGACCCGCTTTACACTGATGAGCCAAAACATTATGATCAGTCACAGGTGAAGCAAATATTGTTGATCATCTCCTAATCAAGGTTTGGGTAGATTAGATAGTAAGCAAACAATCAGTTCTCGTAATCAACTTGTTGGATACAGGAGACCGGCAAAAATAAAGATCTGAGCAAATTTGACAAGGGCCAAATTGTTATAGCAAAGCGACTTGGTCTCTAAAACTGCAAGGCTTGGGTTACTCCCAGTCTGTAGTAGTGAGAATTTACCAACAGTTGACTGGGTGTTGGGTGCCAAAGGCTCATTGATGCACAAGGGCACAAAAGGCTATCCCGTCTGGTCTGAGCCAACAGAAGATCTACTGTGGGACAAGTCATACAAAATATTAATGATGGTTATGGGTGGAATGTGTCACAACACACAGTTAGCCACATTCCAATCAGAGTGCCTATGATGACCCCTTTCCACCATCGAAAGCGCCTACAACGGGCACGAGAGTGTCGTAACTGCAGTGGAAGGTCGCCTGGTCCGATGAGTCTTGTTTGCTTTTACATCACATGGACAATCGTTTACATGTGCAACATTTACCTGGTGAATGTTCTTCGTATGTTCGTACATACAACTTTCTTCGTATGTTGCTTAAAACATCTGAGATCAAGTGAGACATCCAAGATGATATCATCGGGCTAATCATGATCTGGCTAATTGGGTTCTTTGAACACACCTGCCGTTTATGATTAGTATAGCTGGATTGAGTTATCTGAGATAACTGCGTGTTCATGCGCTGGTTTAAAAGGGGATATGTATCGATAGTAGAAACATTGATCAGCAGGTGACCTGCTATTGGCTGCTCACTATGGCCAAAGAGTACGCTCAGTTTTTCTACGCAGCAGAGCAAGAACTAATAGTCGAAGTATATGCTGAATTTTAATGTTTAATCAAAACGCCAGGGAACACCTCAAAGTCTGCAAAAGCCAGAAGAGAAGGCTGGCAAAAAGTAGCAGGCAAATTAAATGCATTTGTGGTGGCCATGTTAGATGTTTTTATAACTTATTACAGTATTTTTGTATTTTAATAATTTCATAATTACTTTGTTCATTGTCATGTCACAGTCACCACACTAGTACATGGTGAAAGTGAAGTACAAGAATATTATACATAATGGTAATTTTTACTAGACCTATTTATAGGCCTACTAGTCTCTTTTGTGTTAAATAAATGGTTGTCTGTTTATAAAAGCAACCATGAAAAAGGCTGAGAGAAAAAAAAAACAGGTGCCCCTGCACCCTGGCAGAAGAGCTGGCCCTAGCGTTGAATGTGAATTGATCTATTGTGAAGGGCATCCCTGCGTTCAGCTCTTTCAGACCCATGTCCAGGGCCCAGTAGCAGAAACTCCTTCATTACTGGTAAATGAGATTTAAATTCTCTTAGTACACTGTAAAATAATTTGTTGCTGCATTAAATTAAGTAGGCCTATAATCCAAATGGCTGGTATAGTCATTTCAACTGTTAAATCTTGATTAATGATAAATTGCTTTGACTTGTGAAAGTGAAAACTGATAAACTTAAAAAATATTTTGCCATGAGTTATTGATCACATTTATTCCCAGTGTAGTTCATTGTAATGACATTGTGTTTTTCTCTTTTGTGCAGTTTTACACCAACACTTTTATCTGTTCCCAAGAAAGTGGTGGCTGAAATGTGTGCAGTTAGTGGACTTTTCTAACTTTACATCAAAACAAAAGAAAGTATATGACTTTGTAATACCCATTTGTTTCTATTGCATTGGACAGTGAAGAAACCTTCTCAGATGACTGTCCTTTGGAGGAAGTAGACCTGCAAGTGCATAAATAACTTTACCTAATTTATACTTGTGTGCCTATTATTTCTGACTGCAATATGTGTTGCAGGAGTCCACATGTACAGAAAGGCCTACAGAAGAGTCTGCACAGAGGAGACACACAGGGGTGGGCAGTGTATAGCCAACTTTTCCTTTTTATTTGTTGCATGAGGCATGTGTGACACAAACATCTCACAAATGACACAGGGTGATATTCGTTCCCTATATAATAGGAGTGCTCTCCTTGGGTTGCCGCCTTGTCGTGGTGGAGAGCCTTGCGTGTTCCGATGAACCTGAGAGCAATGCCGTCTGGAGCTTAAGCTCCTGGTAGGGTCACCCATGGCGGTAAGGTCGAGGGGGAGGTTCCAGACAAAGAGCGACCCAAAGAGATATACCATCATACCTCAACAGAGAAGGAAAACTCTGTACAGACTCCCACCACTGCCTTGTGGTTAGCTCCAGGGAAAGCAAAAGGCTAAGGGAGTAAACCCCAACAGAAAATCAGGAGTGGAGCCCTTTAGGCGGATGGTGAAGGAATTTGTCACCATCCAGCAACTCCTGCAGCTGTGCTGACACTGACTGTATTGGCTCGCCTTTCTGCCAGATCCTGCCAGCAAAGCCAAGAGGGGGGTCCTGACGTCTGGGCAACCCAGGATCTCCATATTATTAGCCCAGGCCTGCACCTGGAGAGGTCACTCCAGCTGCACTGTTCAGTGCAGAAACAACACGGGGAGCAGCAGTGTACCAGTGATAAGTAGTGCTGCACGATTAATCATATCGCAATCGTAATCGCGATGTCAAGCCTATGCGATTATATGACGCAAAATGCTGCGATTTTATGTAAAATAAACAAATTAGGGCTGTTAACGCAATTAACGCAGCATCTGTTATTTTTTGTCATCCTTTGGCTAGTGTTACATGATCCCGCTCTTATTCCTGCGAATGCTTTAAAGTTCAAACCATTAATGCGCGACAAATCAAAAGAGAGCGCGCAGCCTGTGAATGTCCGACTGTGACTCACAGAACAGAAAGATGCGCGCCCATGCGCATGCACAGACCGGAATAGTTATCTTTCCGCTTGAACGAACAATAACACACACAATTATGCCAAAATGTCGTTTGTCGAGTATCTTCATAACATAAGAGCAGTCGTATGATGGACGTAAAGAGTTGTGAGAGAATGAGGCGCGTGTGAGATCCGCGTCTCTACAACGGCTTCTCTTAAAGGGCCAGCAGCCAAAGCTTTCTGTCAGTAAAGTTAATCAAAGAACAAAGAAAATTACTCACTGCTCTTGACTAAAGAACTTGTGTAGCTTTAATAAGGATTAGTCTATATATAATTTATAATTTATGCAGTGCAGACTGTTTGATAACTTAAATTTCTGTATATGTCCTACATGACAGGAAGGGCACAGGTAAATAATACTTTTTTATGGGTTTATGTGAGTATTATTAAGTTCACTTAAATTAAAAGCTATTATATTTTTTGAAGCCTAATAATTGTTTTTGAAAAAATTATAGCTTTCAATTGTGGAATCACTGTAAAGGTGGATGGCTATTATTAATGTTTTAAATGGGGGTGGATTCATTTTTATCCAGACCTCAATGGCTTATTGATCATTATAGATGTTATCAATTATTTAGTTGTTGTTGCTAGTTTGAGTTGAGAAATACACATTTCAGAATTATCACTAATCTGTGTGTGCATTTTGCTTTAGAATCAAGCAAGTTGACTCATGAAACCATTTGTTTATTAAATCGCAATCGCATATCGCAATCGCAATATTGACCTCAATAATCGCAATATGACATTTTCCCCAAATCGTGCAGCCCTAGTGATAAGTCATGGTTCATTTGGCGTCGAGCCAGGCGCTAGGGGTTGCTCCCGACGGTGGGAGGAACCATCGTGTTCCATTGGGTCGTTACCGCCCGCCTCAACCCGGGCAGCCCCCGGGCAGTTAGGTACTACCCCACCACAACCTGCTTGCTTCAGCGGGTGCATGGAGCTCAGACAAAATCGACAGGCAGGTTGTAAAACCCAGCACCAGGAAATAAACAAAAGACCAAAAAATCACCAGCCCTGCGGCTGGCAACTCGGAATGTCAGAACATTGTGCCCAGGCCTCTGTGACGATCTTCAGCAAGTGGACGACGCTAGAAAAAACGCTATCATCAATAGCGAGCTGTTAAGGCTCAACATCGATGTTGCCGCCCTTAAAGAGACACGTCTTCCATCCAGTGGAAGTCTAAAGGAGAGACATTACACTTTCTTCTCACAAGGACTGGAGCAAGACAAGCGCCGACTCTATGGGGTCGGCTTTGCAGTGCGAAATTTTCTCTTACCATCAGTAGAACCTCCTTCTCAGGGGACTGAGCGAATCCTCTCCCTCCGTCTCACAACCTCCTCAGGACCCTTGCACATCTTCAGCGTCTACGCCCCCACACTATGCTCTACAGCTGAGGATAAAGATGCTTTCTATTACGAACTTGAGGCTAAAATCGCGGAGATTCCACCGAAAGACAACCTGTTTATGCTCGGAGACTTCAACGCCCGGGTGGGCGCTGACTACATCTCCCGGCCACAATGCATTGGACATTTTGGCGTTGGCAAGCTAAATGAGAACAGACAGCGACTACTTGAGCTATGCTCTTACCACGATTTGTGCATTACCAACACCTACTTCCCCACCAAGCCCCATCACAGAGTGTCTTGAAGACACCCCAGATCCAAACACTGGCACCAGCTTGACCTTATTGTTACTCGGAGACCCATGCTCAAGCATGTGCTCGTCAGCCACAAAACTACTAAATATGTGTCCACAAGACTTTTGACTAATGGGCGTTGTTTCCTAGAGTTTTTGCTTCAAAATTATCTGAAAATCATCCTGCCTAATCATTTAAACAAAACAATACATTGATTTAAATTTTATAAGACACCTTTTGTTTGGAAAGGCAATATGCGTGGAGGCGTGTTCACACCTGAGAAGACAAAGGTCGGATAATGTGCCACATACATAATGAGCTGCATATTAATTAGCTTTTCACACAGGAGTGTCACAGGGTCCCAAAGAATGCAAGGACAAAATAAATTATCTTTATATACATATTTTACAATTAGAAATTGTAACCAATTACAAATAGGTTACAATTACAACAACAATTACAATTTTAACAATATTTCAAGTGTATTCTTTCTTTGTAAAAAGTATACATTTTATCATATGTATTAAAAAAGGTAAGGATTCATTAGTTTGAATATTGGAACAAACACTATAATAACATCTTAGTTGATAATTCAATATACCTACTTTATTTTTGACAAAACATCATACTATAGTGTATTTAACATATGAGCAGAAATTGGTGAACAAAAGCTTAACTATTTAATGTGACAGTAGTCTTTTTTTACAGTCAAAACTTTATAATCTATCCAAAACTAATCACAAAATCTTGTCTAAACATTCATATTTAGTCTATACCATATTGTGTACGATATATTAGCATATGCATGCTAATTTGCAGTTTGTTGCTTATACAGACATTTTATTTCAACATATTTCAGTCTATTTTTACTCATCTTAGTAGGCTATAGCAATATAGTTTGGATGTGTTCATGTAAAAATAACGTTTACTAATGAAGGTGCGAGAGTGAATGAACGGCACAGACACGCGCTGTATAACTGAAGTAAACAAAGCGTGCGGGTCTGTGCTGTTCATTCATCATTTAGCCTACACACAGACACGCAATTCATATTTAAACAGTCTTTATGCGGTTTATAGACACTATTCAATATCGCGATTAGAACAAAGCACTTAAGAATAAATGACTTACTACATCAGCTGGATCCGTTGCTCCTCGAAATGAAACTACCAGCACTTCTGGTACATTTTCCCGGGTTATTAGATAGTATTATTCCTCACAGGTAGCAAGACGAGGTAAAGTAAAAATTTTTCTTAAACATGATGTGTTTTATAAACCAGCTGGTGGGCGTTGGCATGTTTGAATGGCTTGCCTTAGATCATTTGCGTTTGAATAGCGCGCGCTCTCCGTGGGCGTGTCACATTAGCAGAATAATGAGCTGAGAGAACGATAATGAGATCGGCTGACACCTCTCTCTTTTTTTATAGAATACATAAACAGAGAATATTTATTTTAGTTTTGAATTAGATATTTTAAAAGTACAAACTTAAATGATTATAAAGATATATTGCTCATGCTTGGGTGAATAGTATTCGCTGAGTTTTGTTTAAGTTTAGAGACGTGCTCCAGAAAAAAGGTTAACGGAGATGGAGAGACAGAAAGCACACCCTGTTTATTTTACAAAAGCACAATGTTTTATTTCGATTGTAAGTGGACACATAAAAAAATAGACATTCAACAGTTTATTTTTTTATATTTCTTAAGTCTGAATGACCAAAAATGACAGAGTATTTTAAGTCTATTTTCCTGCTATGTGAAAAAAATTGAGCAAAACGTGCCGGCGCGTTTCTGGACCCCAGAGGGTTAACCGCCTACAACTGCTCGCTGATCGTGTGTACCCGGAGTCGCAATGCGGGTTCCGAGCAAAACGGTCAACAATTGACATGGTGTTCACCAGCTACAGGAGAAGTGCCGGGAGCAGAGACGTCCTCTGTTCCTTGCCTTCATAGACCTGACCAAGGCGTTCGACATGGTCAGTCGGACTGGCCTCTCCACTCTCCTACACAGGATTGGATGCCCCCCCAAGCTCTTGAAGTTGATTATATCATTTCATGAGAATACGATGGGCACAGTCCAGTATGGCGAGTCATCCTCAGACCCTTTTCCAATCAAGTGCGGTGTGAAGCAGGGGTGTGTTCTGGCGCCAACACTTTTCGGCGTGTTCTTCTCCCTGCTCCTGCGCTATGCCTTCTGCAACTCTGAAGACGGGATCTTCCTCCATACTAGGAGTGACGGGAACCTCTTCAACCTTGCCCGCCTCAGAGTAAAGACTAAGGTCCGCAGGGTACTCATACGGGAGATGCTGTTTGCAGATGATGCTGCTCTTGCTGCACACACTGAGGGTGCCCTCCAGCGACTTATCACCTGTTTTGCAGATGCATGCACAGAGTTTGTCCTTGCCATCAGTATTAAGAAAACCAAAATAATGGTGCAAGATGTCACCACCACTCCCGAAATCACTATCAGCGACCACACCCTGGAGGTAGTGGAGAATTTCACATACCTTGGCTCCACCATCTGCAGCAACCTATCCTTGGATACTGAGCTCAATATAAGGATAGGCAAAGCAGCCACCGCCATGGCTCGACTAGCAAAGAGGGCTTGGGATAACACTCTTTTGACACTCAAAACAAAACTGAAGGTGTACCAAGCATGCGTCTTGAGCACCCTACTCTATGGCAGTGAAGCTTGGACTCTATATTCTCAACAAGAGCAAAGATTGAATGCCTTCCATATGCGCTGTCTCAGACGACTCCTGAGCATCACCTGGCAGGATCGTATCACAAACATAGCCATCCTGGCCCAGGCAGGTATGCCATATATGTACACCATCCTTACACAGAGGCGACTGCGCTGGCTTGGTCACCTGTGCAGGATGGATGATGGTCGTATCCCAAAGGACGTTCTGTACGGGGAGCTTGCCACAGGAATACGACCATTTGGACGGCCAATCCTGCGCTATACGGACGCCTGTAAGCGAGACTTGAAAACGTGCAGCATCTGTCCGGCTGATTTGGAAGCAGTGACATCGGACCGTGAAAATTGGCGATCCACCGTTAAGACTGGTGTCCTTCTAGCCGAAGAAAAAAGAGCAATGCAGTGGGAGGAGAAGAGGACTCGCTGGCAGCAAAGTGTTCAGCCTGTTCCCATTGACATCACCACTGCTTACACCTGTAGCAAGTGCCAGCGGCGCTATCGCTCCCGTATCGGACTCTACAGTCATAGTAGAGTCTGCAACCAAACCACAGACTGACCTGGGTGCAGATTCTAAACCATTGTCTCTCGAAGACAGAAGGATGCCAAGAAATAATAGGAGTCTTCAACAGAAAATAGAGTATTTTGAAAAAAACAAAAATTAGGGGATGAATAGAACTTGACTACTTAAAGAAAAAAAATGGCACTAGAGATAGAGTTGCTTCAAAAGAAACTTCAGTGTAAGTGCTAATACACTATTTCACACAAAGTACTATTGCTGACCTTGCATAATATCTCTTATTGCAGGCAAAAGATGACTTTATCACTAGCTTTTCTTTACAAAGAACAATTGAAATAAAACTCAAGGAACTAAGCATATTTGTCTTGTCTTTTATTAAACATTTAATGAAAGTTTTATTTTTATTTTTCCTGATGTTGGCAATGTTGTTTAATATGGCACATGCAACAATGTCACAGGCCCTGTCAGGTGCAACCCTCAGGCTTTTTAGACACTGAAATCTTCCCTTTAGTTGGGCAAAGTTCATTTCATTGTGTGCCCTTGTCCTGGCTAGATCTGCATTGTTACTGGTCTGGGGTTTGGGCCAGGGAATGGGGTCATAAAACACCCGTCTCCAAGCAGGATCCTGTTGTAATCACCTGTATAATGGAAAAATGCAGTTGTTAGGATCAGCATAAGTGTATGTAATACAGTGAGCTTGATATTTATAATTTTCCTTACCACGTTCAAATAATGTGCATACGTGTGAATCTCTGAAAATTCTTGAGTCATGCACAGATCCTGGCCATTTTGTTTTCACATTCGTGATATGGAACAGTCACACACCATCTAAGATATTTTACTCAGTCAACTGCCTTTTTTAAAATTTGATATAATATTACCAATCTGGAATATTAAGAATCGTAATAGTAACTTGGCTGCACATTTACATTGTGAGCCCCCTTTCTGTTCACAAAATCTCATTCATTGAGGCCTTGATGGGAACGTGTGTGCAGTCTATGGTCTATAGTCTATGGCACCAATCACGTTAGTGAAGCCTGAGGGACATACTGTTAGTCATAATTGGCATGACTGCATGATCTTCATTAAGAATTATAATAGCCTACCTGCATTGGCAAAAAAATAAAAAATAATATGCATTTCCAACAAATTAATAATGTACACGACACCCTCACGAGTCACGAGAAAAAATATATATCTCAGAAAGTAGCCTACACTATCACGCTGCGCTAAAGGACTTCCCGTATCAGCTCCGCTTATGAAACCGCAATCTAATCCTGTTTACATTAAATAAGCCATTAAATATGCACATGTTGCTATGACAGCAAGTCCAGGATGAGCGTTGAAGAACCGAACAATCCAAGATCATGTCAAATCGCCAACAATCAAATCCAGCTAACTGAGTTAGCGACGTACAAAGAATGGACCCCAGAATGCACTGTGGGATGACGACAAGACTAAGGAGGAAATGTGATGCTCTGGGCAATGTTCTGGCCATTAATGTGGATGTAAATTTGACACGTGCCACCTACCTAAACGTTGCAGACCAGTTACACACCTTCCTAATGTAGCGGGATGTACTGCTGCGTCCAATTAACCTAATGCGTTCGGGCGTGAGTTCAATCATAACGATGCGGGACCATATAAAAAAGGGTTTCGAGTCACTGTTTACGTGTGGGTGTCGTCTGCATGGTGCGTCATTGCCCGGGCACCGCCCCTCCTGGTTCCTCATCCGTTTCCGCTTGGAGGTATGTGTGGTATGGCTGAAAAGTTAGCGCCAGATTTGGAATCTTTTTCTTTTTTTAATAATTATTGGTTTGTAGTTGTGAGGACAGTTCGCTGCTGTGGGCTGTTGGTGGCTGGCACTTCCCCTTCACGTCCCTCTCTCGCATTCCCGTGCTTTGTACATGGTGGTACGATATCTTTCTGTGAGTACGATGTGGACGTGCGCCTGGTTTTGAAATAAAGGTACGTGAAACTACCGCTATTGTGCAGCGTTCCCTTTTTATACTGCAAGTATATGTTGGTGTTTAAATTTTAGGAGAAATAGACTGTTCTGCAAGGCCTGTGGGGCAAAGCTGTTTGACGCTGCCGTTTTGCGTATCTGGATTCTCTCTCGTGACAAACTTTCTCGTCAACGCGTGCGGGGTCGAGCTAGGTGTCGGGTGATGCCTGCTCTCAAGCATTTGTACTTGTGATCGCCGGGCTTCCTTTATTTTTCTTTAACTAGTCTTTCAATTTGTTGCGATTTGCTTTATTTACTTTTGGTATATTACTTATTTTCTCAGTGTATTCTTTTGTGAATGTTGTTTTGCTTTATTTTGGTTTGTTTGTGACTGTTTATTGTGTTTTTTGCTTCATCTCTGTTTTGCTTTACGGGTGTTAGAAGGACAGTGAGTGAAATCTAATCAGCTTTGGTGCCCATTCTGACTTCAATCATTGTAATATTGTTTCATGATTTTCTGGTTTATTAATTTAAATGTTATTGTTTTTTTTTTAATTATTAAGCGTCTTTGTTGAATGTTGATACCAGTGTGGTAATTTTTGTTTCGTTTCAGGAGCCGAGGCTTCAAGGCAGGCCGCTAGTAGGCTCTCACGTGCGGTGGTGGAGGGTTTTGTCACGGAGTGCTGTGCGTTCATGCTTGACTTTATTGGAGTGCGTGTGTTGATACCTGTGCACAGGGTGGTAAGAGTGACTGTAGGAGCCTTGTGCTCACTAAAATAGTGTATCTGCCATTGTTAAGCCTCGGTCTCCTTTTTTGGTCTCTTGAGAATTGTGAATGTTGAATGTGATCCAGTTTTTTTATGTTTTTTTAAGTTTGTTGTGACTACTAAAATAAAGCTTTTGTATTTTTCGTATCCACGTCTCTGGCCCTCCTTTTGGAAAATCACGCTCCTGCGTGTCCCTATGTAGGTGGTTAAATTCACTAGTATACATATTTCCCTGGTTAAACAAGGTGGCGTAGTCTTGCACATGTAGAGGTAGTTTTCTCCTCTTAAGGTCCCGCTACACTAACAATGGTGTTCCCTGGAAGTGGCCTCTTTCAGCATGATGAACATGATGTTGCCCTGGCCTCCAAATTTCCCAGATCCAATTGAGCATATGTGGGATGTGCTAGACTAACAAGTTTGATCCAACGTCTTGATGCCAGATACCACAGGACACCTGCAGGGGTTGTGTAGAGTCCATGCCTTGGCTGGTAGGTGCTGTTTTGGACCAACAGTATATTGGACAGGTAGGCATAATGTTTTGGCTCATAGGTGGCATTGGCAAAGTAATTCAAATATTATAATTGATCTGTGACCCATTACTGGGTCGCATCCCATCAGTTTAAAACCTCTGACCCAGGTGTCTATATGTGATGCGATCTGGGAAAACCCATCACATGGTGAAATTTTACCCATTACAGGTTTTAATATTTTAGTATCACAATAAAGCTGGTTTCAAGCCCGTTCCAAATCTGTTTTTATTTCTTTCATCGTTTTTCGGTAAAAAAGTTATGGTTATCTGAAGTCAGCTGATCGCTCTGATTTTCAGGAACGGAATTTTGAGAAAAACAGGTTTAATTAACTGTCACGTCCTGTTAGCAGGATGATTGGCGCTCTTTTTTTATTGCCTTTTTTTCATATCACATATTTAGGAATTTAGCAATTAGGTATCATTCGAAAGCTTACGAACTCCAAATTCATCCTGTGAAAACCGTTTTGAAATTAGATGATTGAGAGGCTTTTAAGCTAGCAGCTACTTCAGACTCCGTTGTTCTCTTTTGCTCCGCATCTGACGATAACGTTGGATGGAAAAAAAAAAAGAAAAAAAACTTGCGTGCCGTTGTAGTTTACACAGTTTGTTCTGTAGTTTATATAGATAGGTGAAATATATTTGTAGTGTTAAGAGAAGGAGAGCTATGGGCGATATATTTTTCTTTTTGCGTACGTGCATGTTCTTAAAGAGAAAGACACAGTCTTTTCAGCTTGCCACTACAAATCAATATTTTCTGCACTAAACTAGTGAATTTTGACAAGATATATTCAGAGATGATAGACAATGTGTTATAGAATAATAATTTAATGAAAACCCAGTTCCCTTCTAAATTACTAAATGACTAAAATGACTAAATGACTTTCGAGGGAACTCGCGATGCGTCAACGCCACTTTGGGAACGCCCCCAGCGTGAATGCGTCTGAAGCATCTATGTCAACTAGTCCAATGGAAAGAATGATCGTCACGGGCGGGTGACGTGAAGAGATAAAAGCCAGGACCAGGAAGAGATAAAAGCGCATCCGGTGAAACCGGCATTAGCTTCTGTTGCCTCAGCAAGCGATCTGTGTTTCTGTCTGTTATATTTACTGTTGTCTGTTGTTATATATATATATTGGAAAGATATGGCGAAACAACTTTACAGGCTCTGTGCTTCTCCCTGCCCATGTTATTTAACGGGTGGGGACACACACAAGCTCTGTGTAGTTTGTCTGGGAGTATGCTGTATCAGGCTTCGAGGGGGCTGATTGCCAACATTGCGAGAGGCTTCCGCTTTGTATGCTCCGCTCTCGCCTGGCGCTTTTTGAGGAAAGTATCCAGGCTCGCGATTCTCAGGGTGCAGGACCCACTGTTGCTGAGGCAGCACGGAGAATGCATTCCTGGGGATCGCAAAAGGATATTTCAGAGGGGTTGGAGACGGGTCCGAGGCCCTTATCTCCTTCCTTATCTACATTTACATTTACATTTAGTAATTTAGCAGACGCTTTTATCCAAAGCGACTTACAACTGAGGACTAAAGCAAGCGAGTCATCGTGAAGAGGGAAGAACAATGCAAGAAGTGCTCAAAATACAAAGTTCAGGCATTGCTCAGAGTAGCAAAAGCCAAACAAGGGAAGATTTAAAAGGGGAAGGAAAGATTTAAAAGAGAAGTTTTTTTTATGTTAAGTACTCACGGAAGAGATGAGTTTTCAGTTGTCTTTTGAATGATGCCAGGGATTCTGCATTACTGACGAGGATGGGGAGATCATTCCACCAGCATGGAACCATGAATGAGAATGATCTGGAGAGTGATTTAGTGCCTCGCTGTGATGGCACTACGAGCCGTCGTTCCTTGGCCGATCGTAGGCTTCTGGAAGGGATGTAGACCCGTAGGAGCGAGTGAAAGTAGGACGGCGCTGAGTCTGTGGTAGATCTGTAAGCAAGCGTCAAAGCTTTGAATTTGATGCGAGCAGCGAGTGGTAGCCAATGCAGTGAGATGAACAGAGGAGTGACGTGAGCCCTTTTGGGCTCGTTGAAGACAAGGCGGGCTGCAGCATTCTGGATCATTTGTAGAGGTTTAGTAACACATGATGGAAGTCCAGCCAGAAGAGCATTGCAGTAATCAAGTCTGGAAATAACCAGGGCCTGGACGAGAAGTTGTGTTGCATGCTCAGTTAGGAAAGGCCTGATCTTCCTGATGTTATACATTGCAAACCTGCATGATCGAGCTGTCTTTGTAATGTGGTCTGTGAAGGTCAGCTTGTCATCAAATATTACTCCAAGATTTCTGACCGACCTTGATGGGGTGATTGAGGATGACTCTAGCTGGATAGTGAAGTCGTGCTGTAGAGACGGATTGGCAGGGAGGACGAGAAGCTCAGTCTTTGCCAGGTTGAGCTGCAGGTGATGTTCCTTCATCCATGCCGAGATGTCCGCCAGAGAGCTTGAGATACGTGCGGCTACTGTGGGATCATCTGGATGAAATGAGAGCTGGAGCTGTGTGTCATCAGCATAGCAATGGTACGAGAAACCATGTCCCTGAATGATGGGTCCCAATGATGTGGTGTAGATGGAGAAGAGGAGCGGTCCAAGAACTGAACCCTGAGGAACCCCTGTGTTCAGTTGATGTGCTTCGGAGACCTCGCCTCTCCATGCAACCCTGAAGGACCTACCTGTGAGATAGGACTCAAACCAGTGGAGGGAGGATCCTTTGATGCCCAGCGATGAGCGGGTGGACAGAAGGATCTGATGATTCACAGTGTCGAAGGCAGCAGAAAGATCCAGCAGAATGAGAACAGAAGATTTGGAAGCAGCTTTTGCAATCCGCAGGGCTTCTGTGACCGACAGTAGTGCAGTCTCGGTTGAATGGCCTTTCTTGAAGCCAGATTGGTTGACATCTAGCTGGTTGGTCAGAGACAGGAAAGATGACACTTGGTTGAAAGCAACTCGTTCAAGTGTTTTCGCAATGAATGGTAGGAGAGAGACAGGTCTGTAATTCTCTAAAAGTGATGTGTCTAATGTTGTTTTTTTAGGCAGTGGAGTTACCCTAGCCTGCTTGAATGCTGTAGGGAAAATGCCAGTGTGGAGGGATGAGTTGATGATGTGTGTGAGTGCTGGTAGAAGTGTGGGAGAGATGGTTTGTAGAAGGTGTGATGGGATGGGGTCTAGAGGGCAGGTGGTAGGATGACTGGAGAGGAGAAGTTTAGATACTTCTTCCTCAGTTAGTGGAGAGAAGGTAAAGAGAAGGTTACTGGTAGTGGGAGAGGATGGTTTGGGTTCCTGTGTGTGTGGAGTTGAGAACTGACTGCTGATAGTAGTTGTTTTGTTGGTGAAGAAGTTAGCAAAGTCATCGGCAGTTAGCAAGGAGGTGGGTGATGGTGGAGGTGGACAGAGGAGAGAGTTGAAAGTCTTGAAAAGTGTTCGTGTGTTAGAGGCGTTGTTGATCTTGTTGTGGAAATATGAAGATTTTGCAGCGTGAACATCAGCAGAAAAGGAAGAGAGCAGAGATTGATACATACTCAGGTCAAAAGTGTCTTTTGATTTGCGCCATTTCCTCTCCATTGCCCTGAGTTTGGTCCGGTGTTCCCGAAGAACCTCAGATAACCAGGGGTTAGAGGGAGTAGCGCGTGCTGGCCTGGAGGAAGGATCTGAAGGATCCAGAGCTCTCCCTCCGGTGTCGGAAGCCCCCTCTGTGGTTCCTTCTGCCTGGGGAAGAGAGCCCAATGCTTCAGTGCTCTAGCTCCGAGGAGTTAGATGTGCTGGGTATTGAAAGTGAAAGCACACACATGGGGGAAAGAGATTCGCCACCTCTTTCCCGAGCATATGAGGAGCTGGTGGAGGTGATTACTAGCGCTGTTGAAAAATTACATATTGACTGGCCAGCCGAGAAAAGAGGCGGTCGTCCCAAAAGCAAATTAGACGAGCGCTTCCTCCCATCTAATATTTCACCTCCACCACGGGGCCTTCCTTTTTTCCAGTGAGCTAACAAGATCTAACAAGAGCTGTCCAGATCGTGGAATAAACCATACTCTTCCTGTGTATTCAGCCCCCAATTTCATGTTTTTTCAGGAATAAAGGGGTTGAAAGAGTATGGTTATAAGTCGATGCCCTGGGCTGAACAGACGCTCGCGAGCTATCTGTCACCTGGTCCAGCATCGTCTCTGAAGGCCTCAGCTTTGCCCTCCAAGCCATTAAAAACAACATCGACTTTAGTGGGCAAAGCATATATGGCAGCAGGTCAGGCTGGAGCATGCCTTCACACTATGGCAGTGCTTCAGACATATCAGGCTGACTTGCTGGGGGATTTGGACAGTAGTGAGGGAGTGGGGCCCGATGAAGTTCGAGAACTGCGTCGGCCACAGATCTGTCTCTCAGGGCTACCAAGGAGACCGCCAGAGCAATTGGGGGGTCTATGCCAGCCCTTTTAGCCACTGAGAGGCACTTCTGGTTGAAACTCGCTGAGATTAAGGAGAAGGACAGAGCTTTTCTCCTGGATTCCCCGATTGATCTTCTGGTCTCTTCGGCGATGCAGTAAATTCTGTCGTCGATAGATTCCAGGAGGCTAAAAAACATTGCATCTCGTGCACCTCCACAGAAACACTGGAAGCAGACGCAACACTCTCAACTGTTCTTCAGGCTAAGAAGGCTTCGGGCCAAAAGAAAAAGTCCTGATGTCACTGGCAGACCTGTGAGGGCAGCCACAACCGGTATGGAGCGGTACACACAGAATACGGTGCCCGTTCCATCTTGGTGTCCTCACGGGGCCGTTCTGCCAACCCCGCCACCCTTGGTGCTTCGGGGCGCAGCGGTCTCCAGCGAGCTTCTGGCGCAGTGTTAACTCGACGTTGCGTCAGACTCGCGCCCTCTGAGGGGGGTTCAAAAACAGTCAGCTCAGGTAGTTCCTGCCGGTATGTTTCAGGCTCCCGAACTGGCAGTCTCTATAACACCAAAGGCCAGCCTTGAGAGGCTGGTTCCCTTAGTAGATTTTCTGGCAGCGTGGAAGCTACTGCCGAATATATCTCAATGGGTCCTGCAGATAGTAGAAAGAGGATACAGAATCCAGTTTGGTTCTCGTCCTCCACGCTACAACGGGGTGTTGCTCACAGTAGCACATCCCGAGCAGGCTCTGGTAATGGAGCAAGAGGTAAAGGCCCTGTTAGCGAAGGAAGCTATAGAACAGGGGCCTGTTTCAATAAGGAGGTTCAACCAACTCTGAGTTAAAAGTTGAACTCTGAGTTGACTTACCCTGAGATGGGAAACTCTGAGTTTTCGGTTTCAGAACAGCTGAATTGAGCTAGTTCAATCAACTCTGAGTAGGTTGACTCTGAGTTAAGCATGTGCCCCACGACTATGAAAAGCCATGATCAATGGAGCTCCGAAATTACGATTCACCATGGCAACAGCACCGGACAAAAAGACGTCCACATGTTCCGAGTCAATACACAAGTATAATTCTTATT